>JAURVB010011508.1:0-23926 GCA_033002965.1 Piper betle | reverse complement strand
GAAATTTCGCAAAGCGCCCGACCAACCCTGGCCACTATCTGGCCGCTGCGATGCCAGAATCGCCGTGCCTAGTGCCATGCCAGGGTTGGTTGCGCATCATCGATTTTTGCCGCCGGCGACCGCCGCCGCCATGATCGGGTGGTCGCCTCGATACCCTTCGACCACTCAACGACCTTTTCCTGATTGGAGCGGAGCCATTATCGCCTCGTGCGGGGCCGGGGCCTGGATCGAGTTACCCATTGCTGCCGGCTCTGTTTTGCCATTATCCGGTGAGGTACGGCTTCCATCGACCATGATGACGTTGTAGATGAGTCGGGCTCGCTCGAGCCGGTTCCAAGGGTACCCAATACCCTTACTTTTTGGCTAGTAGACGCCATCGGCAGTTGTCACCGAGAATAACCGAACTTGCCAGAAAACGGTCGGAACTTGCGGAAAACCCGAAATCCACCGGAAAACCAGATTTGCAGGAATTTGGCAGATCTTCCGCCGAGTTATCCAATCGAACCTGATCAACTTTGGACACCGCTGAGCGTCGAATTCAAGCTCTGAGACGCACGACGAATCCCTAATCGTCACAGATTGCCAATGACATGAGGTATAATTACCTCTAAGTTGATTATTTAAAATTGATGATGATTGTTAGCATAGCATACTAGAATTGAGTAGTTGTCATGATGGATGCCAGACTATGAAAGAAGTCAAGATGTGCATGATGTGATTAATAGATAATCAAGGTCAAGTGATCTAATGAAGTAGAGTAAATATAATAAAATTTGTGTTAATAGGATAAGTTGGAATTACTTTCACATTTATAATTGTTGATTGTTATGGTTGATGTTGTATTGTGAGTGTGTTTGATCATGAAGAGTTTGATTCATCATTTAGTTAGCGGGCGTTAGTATTTAGTTTTGATGTGTAGGTACGGAGTAGGAGCTCGCCGCCTAGGCGCCATGACATGCTTGGAGCTTCTACCAGGTCCGTTTAGGACTCGCCTCTAGTTTTACGCTCTTCTATGGTATGTTTGTTTTATTATTTGCAGGACGGGTTAAGTGGCGTTTTATTAGATCCCACTTAACTCGGGCCATTTAACCGAACCAGTTTCCCGGATTAATAACCCCTCCAGGATGAGATCCCTCGAGGATCATTTTGAAAACAAAATCCACCACAAGTTGCCTTTGGGCCTATTATATAAATCCCTACCCAGACCTATATATATATATATAGTGCAGTTTTCGTGTTTCCTGTGAGACGAGAGATGGAGAAACCGACTGCACGTACCATGAGCGGATGCCGTGATAGTCAAAGCGGGCTCTGGATTAGTGCTAGCGGATTGTTCCATTCCCGAGGGATCCTGACAACTCCGCGTTTGAGTTCCTCACACCCGAGAGAACGTGGAGGTTTACGGGTACTGTTTAGTACAGCGCAATGTCTGGACTTGTGGTTCAAAGGGTACTAAAGGCGACTGCCTGAGAGTACTCAGTCCTTCGTGCTCAAGGCCAGGAGAAATATGGAGGTAAGGAGAGGGCTTAGGATTTGAGACCAGAAAATGAAGTAAGAAAATGCCGAGAGTGGCATCAGCAGCAGCAGATCAGTAAGTTCGGGATGCTACCGGGTCTGCAGCCCAGTGGCTCCTCAGTAGTGCCCTTCAGAGTGTTCACGTGGAGTATATGATGTTTTCTTTCATATGAGAGTTTGCTCTCATAGCCAGCTTGTTATAGTTATTTTATTTTTCCGGACCAGTAACACTTGTTACTGACGTGTTTTTATACTATATGTAGGTAATCATTCACTGAGTTGGAGGAGCTAGCTTGGACGGAGTGAGCACTGTTGTCGCTTGCACACATGTCCAGTCGATAGAGTGGTTAATATTCTATTTATGATGCTATTATATTGTGAATGTTGTGAAATGCTAAGACATGATAGGATATGATTAAATGCAATGAGATGATGTTATGACGTGATGAAAAGCTAAGACATGATGACAAGAGGTGAAATGTGATCAGAGCGCGCAGCGGAAGTGTGGTGGGTTGAAACCCAAGTTCCATAATGAGTATACAGTATATTAGATTATGTGTGATTGAAATTGTTGATATATGCATATATATTGGTATATGTTGTTTTGACAGGGTGGACCCTAATTGCACTTTTAGGGGAGACTCTGTCCGTTTTATTTTTGAATTTTTATTCAGTTTGATCGTAATTGTATTTTGGTGTACTATGAATTGCATGTCACTCATGTAGTACCATATTAGGGTTCATGCATTCATCCATGCATTGCGAGTTGTATCTTCATCTTAAGACACCGAGATTGGATCCGCATGAGTTAGGTTCAGGTTAGCCGACCTAACCGGGGCCTGTAACATGCCAGTTTGGTTCACGAGAGTGAACTGGATTTGGGGTGTTACAAAAGGAATTTCCTTGTTCCTGAGTGTCATTATTTCTCTTGCCAAGATGAGAATTGGCTTTTCCTCGTAGGTTAAGTTTGATTGTAGCTCTAAGTCTCCAAAATTTGTGATTATATGATCTTCATCTCGTACATAGTTCTTTGGCATTGACACATGGAAAACATTGTGTACTCCAGCTAGGCTTTGTGGCAATGCTAATCCATATGTCCAATTTCCAACTCGATCCACAATTTGGAACAGACCTATGAATCTTGGCTTCAACTTCCGTAGTGTTCTAAATCTGATCACCCCCTTCCGTAGAAGATGTCTTTAGGTGCACAAATTCCCCAATTTGGAATTCTCGGTCCCTCCTTCGAGTATTAGCATAACTCTTCTGTCGGTCCTAAGCTGCCTTAAGCCTTTGCTGAATGAGTTTCACCTTTTCAGTTGCTTCTCTCATCGTGTCTGGCCCGACTATAACTACTTCGGTAGACTCCAGCCATCACGATGGAGACTTGCAGGGCCTACCATATAAGGCTTCAAATTGTGCCATCCCTATACTGGCTTGATAAGAGTTATTGTAGTTAAATTCAGCCAAGGCTAAGTGTTTCTCCCAATCACCTCCCCAGTCAAGAATGCAAGCTCACAACAAATCTTCGAAAGTTTAAATAGTCCTCACACTTGGACCATCAGTTTGGGGATGATATGTTGTACTCAGCTTGGTTTGGGTCCTCATAGGCTTTTTGGAAAGCTTCCAGAAATGTGATGTGAATAGGGGATCTCGGTTGGTGACTATCTCCTTTGGTATCCCATGCAACTTGACAACATTCACAGAATCCTGCCAGGTATTCTGCAGTTCTCATTGATTTTGTGGGGAAGAGGTGAGCTACCTTAGTTAGTTGGTCCACAACCACCCATACGGAGTCAAGCTTCTTCTGAGTCCTTGGGAGATTTGCAATAAAATCGCATGTGACACACTCCCATTTCAAAGTTGGTATTTCAAATGGTTGCAATAGTCCTCTAGGAAGTTGATCTTGGGCTTTGATCTGTTGGCAAGTCTAACACTTGGAGACAAAATCCACAACATCCCTCTTGATCCCAATCCACCAGTAGGTTCGTTTTAAATCCTAATACATTTTAGTAACTTCAAGGTGTATCGAGAACTTTGATCGATGAGCCTCCTCCAAGATAATCCGCCTCAATGCGTCATCCTTGGGTACACACAACCTTCCTCTAAATCTAATCACACTATTTGAATCAGCTACAATGTTAGGAGTCTTGTCCAACATTTCATTCAACTTCTCATCACCCATTTGTGCTAGCTTAACACGATCAACCAAATGATTGGAAATAATCAAGTTTGCCAGTAATCCTGTTAGTTGCTCCACAGGATTGATAGCCACCACTTCTGCTGACATGGCCCAAAGTCTAGCTAGCTGCTGACTTTTGTGCACCTTGCCCTTCCGACTCAATGCGTCTGCTACCACATTCACTTTCCCTAGATGGTATAAGATTTGGAAGTCGTAGTCCTTCAAATATTCTATCCACCGCCTCTGTCGAAGGTTAAGGTTATTCTGGGTGAAGATATACTCCAAACTCTAGTGGTCAATGAAGACTTCGAACTAGGCTCCATACAAGTAGTGTCTCCAAATTTTCAGGGGAAAAACCACAGCTGCCAGTTCCAAGTCATGGGTTGCATAATTTTGCTCATGATTCTTCAATTGACGAGAGGCATTGGCCACCACTTTACCTCCCTGCATAAGAACATGCTAAACCGAGGAAGCTTTTGATACCAATGACTGACTCAGGCTGTGGCCAATTAGTGATTGCTTTCACTTTTGATGGTTCCACTACAACTTCAACCTTTGAGATAATATTACCAAGGAAGTTTACCTCCTTCAACTAGAAGTCACACTTTGAGAACTTGGCAAACAGTTGACGTTCTCTCAGAACTTGAAGTAGTAATGGATAGGTGCAGTTTATTTTAGAAAATACTCTGGCTTTTTTTAGCTGATCAAACAAGTCATCAATCCTCGGTAAGGGGTACCGATTCTTGACTGTTACTTGATTGAGTTGTCAATAGTCAATACACAGCCGAAGTGATCTTCACAAAAAGAACAGGGGCTCCCCAAGGTGAAGTACTAGGTAGGATCAAACATCGGGAAACTCTACTACCACGGGAATCATGGACAACTCTTTAGGTTTTGACTCAGACTCAACTAATTTAGCCAAAAAGGCTTTACAACCATCACTTGATGGCGGCGGGGCACAGATAGAACCTAAAAGCTTTTTCACTAATGTCTAACCATCTCTCTTCCTATATTGGATTGATCCCTCCAATAAATACCACAGCTCCATTATTTCTGAACTTTTCCACAGTGTAGCAGGTCACTATCCATCAACAGCTGGTGGTAACACTTGTCGGACTACTGGTGCCACTGGGTTTGGATGCTCCTCTCGCTCGCCCGGGTTTGCTAATCCTGCCCACCCTTGGGCACTTTTGTGACGACCATCTGTGGTGATGCTGGAATCCGTTGCTGAGTTTGAGGCTGCGCCAGTCCTTGTCTAGCCATAAAGATCTAGGCCAACACATTCTCTTTGTTCAAATTTAACTGAGTAGATCGATTTGACTGTCTTCGAGTGCCTGCCATCTGAAATGTCGAACTTTTTTCCATCATGGGTCATTAACATGTTCTTTTTTAGTTATGACTTAGGTTTATTAGCAAATGAATTAATAACACAAAACATTGGGAAAAGATAATTACTAAACTTTTCAACAAGGTGCTTGAGTCAAAAAGAGTGAGCTTGTGGGAAACTGTGCTTTGATACCACCTGTAACGACCCGCCCGAACTAGACCAGGTGTTACATAAAAATATAATTGATGTAAGAATAACATTCTAGAACATGAATTTAATACTACAAATATGTCTAGAATTTAGTACTCAAAAATAAAACATGTTCTGATAGCATATGACAATATATAAAATAACCATCCCACAGTCTTGGTCCATTTCCCATAGCCACATTTATAACACAAGAAAATTAAAAGGAAGTCCACTTTATTATCAATTCACCATACCTAGGTTGGTAAAAGAAGCACCAACCACACTTCTATTCTTTAGTCCAAAGTTGCTCACCTGCGGAGGCAATCCGGCATTAGTATTAGCCTAATTAAATGAAACAAGTCAATATAGTCCCTATATCATTTCAAGAGATTTTAGTTGTTATGAGCCTATGTGGAGCTCGTTATATGCTGGGAGGGGTGGCCACTCCATCCAACTACCATCCCATGCATGCGCACACACGCTACGTGGCCCACTGCCCTGTAGCTACCAATGTTTCCCATTGACTCACCCTCTTGGTATCACAAGTAGCATAATGAGCCTTTTGAGCCACTGTGACCTGTCACCCCTTTCAGCATGAGCTCAGGTGTTTAATATTTCAGGGGGTGTTGCCTGGTGCCGAATGGAGTTGACCCCGGTTGCGTTCCAGTGCATGGTGATGAGATACTCAAGTCGACTAAGACTCCCACATAAGTAATTTTAAGGGTGCACCCCGTGTTGAACTGAGTCAATGCCTTGACCCCGGTTGCACTCAGTGCATGGTGAACGAATCTGGGTTCAGGTAGACTAGGGCTGCCAACAAGGAAAAATACAACATTTCAAATAATTATATTGACCTCAATAGTTCATTAGTGAACTTGCAAATATGACCAACGATCCTAATATGAACGAGAAAATAAAATTATACATAAGTATAATTTTATTCGAGTAGAAAATGCATGCAACTAAATGACTAATAGATCTCATGATTAAAATTCAACAATATTAAATATTAAATTATTCACGTGTCATAACTATTTAAATCCTACTTTACATTTTAAATTAATAATCTAAATCATAATTAATACTAAAAATAATAAAATAATTATTAACTTATAAGCAAATATTTAATTACTATTGTTAGTATATTTTCCTTTGAGATGATAATTACTTAACCACAGGTCTTGATAATTTAGTTTACGGTTTTAAATCTTTAATTAATCAAGTCATTTGATTAAATTATTTTAAATAATTTGTATTATTCTAATTCAAAGATATTACTAATACAATTATTTTAAATTATTCAACTCAATAAAAGTTTAAAAATTATTTATTTTCATTAAGCTATTTAGGTTTAATGCTTGTGATTTTTACCTTATTATAGTTTAATAACTAAGTTTCTACCTTACTGACTCGTTATTAAAATAATCAGTTTATTTACCTAATATTAAATTTAATATGGTAATGGTAAAATCTGTATTTTGTTAATTACTTATAAATCATCCAATTTAAATTAATCGCTTGTAATATGCTAATTAATTATCGACCGTTTATCATTACACTTACTGCAATTTCGTACAATAATTTATTAGTTTACCAACTTTAACCTATAAACCATTAGAATAATAATTTTTGAAAAGATTTTTTATGAGTTAGTATTATTATTATTATTTTTTAACTCGAGCCGCGTCGTGTCAACCCTTATTTACAAGTTTGCAACCGAAGGGGATTTTCTTCTTCTTCTTCGTCCCCGACGCCATTCTCTGCTCCCGACTCCAGCCACCCTCCATTCCCATTGTCGCCGCCGCCGGCGATCACCTCCGGCCACCATCGATCGTCGCCGTCCAGCCCTCCCATGCCATCGCAGTGTCAACCCTGGTCGACCCCGGCCGCCGTCCAGCCGCCGCAATGCCGGCATCGCCACGCTTAGTGACACATTCGCATCGTCGATTCCACCACCGGCGAGCGTTGCCGCCTCAATTGGGTGGTCGCCTCGACACCCTCGACCCTCTAGCGAACCGGATTCTGCTTCACCCCATCACCGTCACCTCTATTTTTGTTTTGTTTTTTTATATTTGCTACCCCAGGCCGGCATCCACACATTCGAGATTGGTCACTAGGATCATTCAGTCGATGCCGTCGCCACTGATTCCCGGAAAAGCTTGCCCGTGATTTCCTATCTTGCCAAACATGACAACTCGTCGGCTATTTCAGTTTAGTTTAGTTTCTTTCTTGTTGATTTAAGACTTTAATTTTTATGATTATCAAGCTTATTATCAATTCAAAATATGCATGAATGAAAATTAAGAGTAGGGAGATAGGAATAATATCCAAGCAAGGAAGAAGCCGGCTCTAGTAAGGAAGAGGAGAAGAAGATGGGAGTAGGCGTCTGGAATGAGAAAGACACCCCTCATAAAATATAAAATGAAAATGACGGCTAGGGTATGTGAAAACACCCCAACACCAGCATTTCATTTAACTGGGTAAATAATAAAATATATTAATTAGCCGGGTAGGATTAACCGAGTAGAGAATATTATATAAATAATAATAATAATTCTCCAACGTTCGATCCTTCCCCGACCGAGTGGAATATTATTATTATTATTATTATTATTATTATTATTACTTTTATAGTCTTTACAAGTGCATTTCCACTTATAAATTGGATCTTTGCCCGGTAGGTATAAGATGTGGGACTAAGTTGAAGGATCTCACAATCCACCCACTTTAGCCAACGTCCATAGAGCCCACCATCTAACATGGATCTAGGTTGCTTTGATATCATTTGTAACGACCTAGCCCAAAGTGCAATGTAATGGGCCTAAGTCATTTCTTTAAAATGGTTAACTAGAGTTAATGATCTATAGTTCATTCCCACTCAGTCTATAAACAGGATCTTTGCTCGGTAGGTATTAAATGTGGAACATAGTTGAGGGATCTTATAATCCACCCACCCTTGGAAATTTCGTCCACAAAATTCCTACACACAGCCTCCATGTCTAGCCTCACCACACGTCCTTCTCTGGCCCGTGACTAGTAGCCTTAGCCAACGTCCGTAGTCCAACCCACCATCTAACACGTAACCAGGTTTCTCTGATACATTTGTAATGACCCAACCCAAAGTGCAACGTAATGGGCTTAAGTCATTTCTCTAAAAGTGGTTAACCAAGTTAAAAATTTATTGTCCATTCCCACTTATAAACATGATCTTTGCTCAGTAGGATGTGGAACTAAGTTGAGGGTCTCACAATGCTCTAATAGCACCTGTAACGGCCCGCTCGCTCCAAGCCAAGAGCCAAGTTGAGGGGTCTCACAATGCTCTAATAGCACCAGTAACGACCCGCCCGCCCGCTCTGCCATGCAAACTGTTTCGAGAAAAGAATTGTCAAATAATAGAGTCCTCCGGGTGTCCCGACTATACCCATCTTCTATGCTCATACCTGTGGAGGGAATTCCACATTAGGGATAAAAACACTAAGTCATATAATTACAAGAACCAATAAATATATTCTGCAATATCATTAATTATGTCTTTTAGGGTGCTGCCGCTGTGTACGGACTCCCATGTAGCAAGGGTGCTGCCCCTATTGGGACTCCCACATGGTAATATGTAACATTTAGAGTAATTATACAGACCATATGAATGTATAACATTTTGAATAATTACACAGACCATATATAAAATTTTGAATAATTATATAGACCTGGAATTTTGATGAGGCACACATAATTATATTAAACACAACCATTAGTGTGTTAACAAAAAATCAAAAACTAATTATTAAGTTAAGACGAATGGGTGTTAAATCCTAAAAATTCAATAAATAAAACTTATTTAAAACCATCTATAATTGTTATTGTACGGATATGCTAAAGGTCATAATTGATAATTTATAATATTTATTTTCCACGAATTAATTTAATTAAATAATATTTATGGTTCGTTCTAAGATTTACAAAACCTTAAATACAATAACCTTAATTTTTTTTTTTTGGGTTTTACAATCTCCCCAACTTGGGAATTTTCATCCTCGAAAATATAATAAGGTCATGAGGAGAAAAATTGGTGTTTTTGTTCTTGATTTACGCATTGCCACTTATATGCATAGCTAAAGTGGGGCACAATGTCCCATGACACTGTTATCCACATCGCATAGGTCTCCCATACCACCCATACTACCTAGATAACACATCCGATTGTAAAGGCATCCCATATACGCTCTTTAGCTAAGCGTCACGTGCACCTAGCATGACAAATAAGTGGCACATCCATAATTACTTAACATCTAAAACAATGAAAATTAATTCTATAAAAGAATGATCAATGCTTATACAATTTTTTTTAACCCTTGGGACAGTGAACTATTAGACTTTCAACAAGGTAATGATTGATTTGTATGGTTCCATGGGAAATACGGCTTTGATACCACCCATACTGACCCGGCCCAAAGTGCAACATAATGGGCTAAGTCATTTCTTTTTAGTGGTTAACTAAGTTAAAGATCTATAGTCCATTCCCACTTATAAACAAGATCTTTGCCTGGTAGGTATTAGATGTGGGATTAAGTTGAGGGATCTGACAACTTAGTCCCACATCTAATACCTACCGAGCAAAGATCCTGTTTATAAGTGGGAATGGACTATAGATCTTTAACTTCGGTTAACCACTTTTAAAGAAATGACTTGGCCTATTATGTTGCACTTTGGGCTTGGGTCGTTAAAAATGGTATCAGAGCAACCTGGTTCTATATTAGATGGTGGGCTGGACTACGGACGTTGGCTAAGGCTGCCGGTCATAGGCTAGAGAAGGACGTGGGCTGAGGATAGCAACAGAGGCTGTGTGTAGGAATTTCGGGGACGAAATTTCCTAAGGTGGGTGGATTGTGAGATCCCTCAACTTAGTCCACATCTAATACCTACCGGGCAAAGATCCTGTTTATAAGTGGGAATGGACTATAGATCTTTAACTTGGTTAACCACTTTTAAAGAAATGACTTAGGCTCATTATGTTGTACTTTGGGCTGGGTCGGTACAAATGGTATCAGAACAACCTGGCTCCGTATTAAATGGTGGGCTGGACTATGGACGTTGGCTAAGGCTGCTGGTCACGGGCCAGAGAAGGACATGTGCTGAGGCTAGCAACGGGGGCTGTGTGTAGGAATTTCGGGGACAAAATTTCCTAAGGTGGGTGGATTATGAGATCCCTCAACTTAGTCCTCATATCTAGTACCTACCAGGCAAAGATCTTGTTTATAAGTGGGAATGGACTATAGATTTTCAAATTCGGTTAACCATCTTAAAAAGAAATGACTTAGGCACATTGCATTGCACTTTGGGCTAGGTCATTACACAGCAGATCAACTAAACAACTTGAACAAATAAGTTAAATATTGAAATAATAATAAATATAGATCTTGACCTATGAAGATAGTAAACAAATGTGAATTGACTATTCACAAATAATCAAAATAATTGTTGGCAAATTAGTTACACCATACAAGTTGTGAAGATTTGTAATTGGCGAAAACCAATTAAAGTAAAAGATAGGTAAGAATAAGAAACATAAACACAATAATTTTTTAGAAGTTTTGAACTCACATACTCCTCGTTTCTACACCATTGTATCCTATGTTTGAGTCAGTCTTCTATGCTTCACCATGGTGAAACCATGATTATTACAAACAGAAATGTTACACCCACTTAGACTTCACCAAACTCAATCCAAGCACTTCACAAGTCCACTTGTCCATAACCATGCTCATCCACAAGTTAGCTTCACAAGCCGCACACTTGTCCTTCCCCCTTGGCCTCAAGCTTGGCTCCACAAGCCAACCAACCAACACTCACACTTACAACAATCACACCACTCCACACCCAGAGTATCACAAGACCACTATTGCAAGCACAAAACAAGATCACACTCGAGCTTGATTAGTATTACAATTATCGTCAAAATATCAACAAGATCTTTTACAACACAATCACTTAAAAGATACAGGTTATTTGCCAAATAACACTTAATCTCTTGAAGCCTAAGGTTGATAGATTGATGAAGCTTTATCTATGCTTTCTCCCACTATAGATCACAACTTTAATTGAATTTTATTCATCTTGAATACTTCAATCAATGTTGAATGTTTGGCTCTAGGAAAGGCTCTCAGCCTGCAACTAGACATTCTAGTCTTCAAGGTTCCATTAAAGTTTTACTTCATGGTCAAGTCTAAGACTTCAAAATTGAAATCATTTCCAAAGTCCAAATACATCATGTCCACATTAATATGTTTAAATATAATCCGAAATATCAAAACAATTAAATTCATAATTTAACGTATGATACACTTGCTCTAATTCATCCAAAATAAAACATAGAGTGAAACCTCATTATCATAACATCAATTAATGTTTCTTCATTTAAAATCTGAAATGAACAAGTCCAAAACTTAACAGAACCACTGGGTTTTCATGCATTTCCACTGCTCTAATGGTCTTCAACATATTTAGTAGTCATGCCTCAACTTTATCAGGCTCAGTGGTGCCCTTAAAATACTTAGCACCATTCCTTATAAATGTCTTCATTGTATAGAGGCCTAACTGAGTTGGTGGTGGTATAGGTGCAATAACAACAACTGGTTCATGAGGAGCAGCAAACAACACATCTGGTTCAATTGGCAACTTAGGATCCAATTGGTGGCTGTTCTCCTTGATTCCCCATTTGATTTGCCAGTAGTTGTTGAATAGCCTCTTGATTTCCTTGAAAATTTTAAGCCATATCATTCACTGTTAGTGCAACCACCAGGCCCCAAGTACAACATAATTAGCTAAGTCATTTCTTCAAAAGTAGTTAACCAAAATTAAAGATCTATAATTCATTCCCATTTATAAATATAATCTTATCCCAGTAGGTATTAGATATGAGACTAAGTTAAGAAATCTCACAATCAACCAACCATAGGAAATTTTGTCCTCGAAATTCCTATACTTGGTCCGTTGCTAGAATTAGCACACGTCATTCTCTGGCCCATGACTGGTAGCCATACCCAACGACCCTAGTCTAGCCCACCATTTAACACAAAACGGGTTGCTCTGATAGTATTTGTAATGACACGGGCCAAAAATGCAGCATAATGGGCCAAGTCATTTCTTTAAAAGCGGTTAATCAAGTGAAAGACATATAATCCATTCTCACTTATAAATAGGATCTTAGCCCAGTAGGTATTAAATGTGGGACTAAGTTAAGGGATCTCACAATCTACCCACCTTAGGAAATTTCACCCCTAAAATTCCTACACTTGGCTCATTGCTAGCCCCAGCCCACAACCTTCTTTGCCACATGACCAGTAGCCTAGCCAATGTCTCTAATTCCGTAAAGACCATGAAATAAAAAATAAAAATTTGACGCGGATGCTGTCCGGGAAGGACCGAACACGGTCTGGGAAGCACCAAACGTGTTATATTCTTTAGCCGGTTAATTATTCACCCATTTTATTATTTACCCGGTTAAATGAAATACGGGTCTAGGGCAGCTTTCACATACCCTAGCCGTCAGTTTCTTTTTTATAAATTTGAAAGAGGACGTCATTTTTCACATACGGGTGTGGAGCGTCTTCTTCACCTTAGCCGCCTAGTTCTCCTCTTCCTTGCCGGTGTTTCTTCCTTCCTTGGGTATCCTTCCTATCTCCCTCTTCTTAATTTTCATGCATGCATATTTTTAATTGATAGTAAGCTTGTTAATCATGAGGATTAAAGTTTAAAATCAATAAGAAAGATACTAAACACGACTGTTGGCCGACAAGTCCCCTATTTTGGCAAGATGGGCAAGCACAGGCGAAGTTTCATTGGGAATCGATGGCGATGGTCGTTCCAACGTTGGAGGATTATCCTACTCTCTTCGTTGATCAGTGTAGGGTTGATCTCACGTGTCTAGATGCCGGCCTGGGGTGGTAAATGGCCAAAAATAGAGGACGGCGGCAAAAACAGAGGCGACAACGGTGGGTGAAGAAATCCGGCCGTCTTGGGTGGCGACAGGCTCCAATCTGGCCGGGGAAGGTCAATAGGGGGTTGAGGGTGTCTAGGTGACCACCCAATTACGGTGGAATCAGCAACGCAAGCGCGCCGCTAGGCAGGCGATGCAGGCATCGCTGCGGCTGGAAGGTGCCCAGAGTTGGCCGGGGCTACCCCACAATGGCATGACAAGGCTGGTTGGCGATGATTGACAGTGGCCAGAGACGACCGCCGGTGGCGAGCTGCTGTCGGGAACAGGGGATGGCGCTGGGAAAGAAGAAGAACAAGAAAATTACCTTGGGTGGCAAACTTGTAAATAATGCTTGACTCAACACAGCTCGAGTTAAATAATAATACCAACTCGTAAATAACACCTGACTCGATACCAACTTGAGTTAAAAATAAAACGAACATGTAATAAATCTTTGAAAATAATTATTTTAATAGGTTATTAAAATATTGTCAGGTAGCAATCACTACCGTCGAACCTAAACAGAATAATGAAAATTAATAAAGTTCAAACCTTTATTAAGTCGAATAATTTAAAATAATTGTATTAGTAATATTTTTGAAGAATACAAATTATTTTAAATAATTTAATCGAACAACTTAATTAATTAAATTGGTATAAATGATAGCAGCGATTAAAAATTATAACCGTAAACTAAATCATCAATATCGGGGTTAAGTAATTATCACCGCAAAGGAATATTAAATACTTGTTTATTACTTAAAATTATTTTATCAACTGTTAGGTATTAATTATGATTTAGATAATTAATTTAAAATGTAAAGTAGGACTTAAATGATTATATTACACGAATAATTAATTATCTCACTAGATTTGTTGAGAATTTAATATTTAATATTTTTTAATTGCTACAAGATATTTTCTCAAAATTTTAATAATTATATATATATTAGACATTTAGTTGCATGCATTTGTACTCGGAAAAATTATACTTATGTATAATTTTATATTCTCGTTCAGATTAGGATCATTGGTCGTAGCTGCGAGTTTCAAATATCCAAGTCCGTATAATCATTTGAAATGTTGTACTTTCCTTTGTTGGCAGTCATGGTCGGCATGAGCCCAGATTCGAGGTCAAGGAATTGACTCAGTCCGACATGGGGCCGCACCTTTACAAATTACTATGTGTGTCCTCATAATTACTTTAAATGTTATATTGTCTGTATAATATTTGAAATGTTGTATTGTCCGTACAATTATTTGAAAAGTTGTATTTTCTCAAATTGGTATAATTATAAAATGTTGTATTTTCCCAAACTGGTATAATTATATAAAATGTTGTATTTCCCCATACTGGTACAACTATATGAAATGTTGTATTTTTCCCAAACCGGTAGCCTTATCGGCACTAATCTCAAAATGAGCTGGAAGACAATTTCTAATGTCAGAATGAACTGGAAGACCTTAACTACTCTCAAAATGAATTGGGAGAGCACCTAATCTCAAAATAAGCTAGGAGACAATTTCTAATCTCAGAATGAACTGGGAGACGATGACTAATTTCAAAATGAATTGGGAGACCACCTAATCTCAGAATGAGCTGGGAGATAATTTCTAATCTCAGAATGAACTAGGAGACCATGACTAATCTAAAAATTAATTGGGAGACCTCCTAATTTTAAAATGAGCTCGGAGACAATTTCTAATCTCAGAATGAACTGGGAGACAAGAACTAATCTCAAAATGAATTGGGAGACCATCTAATCTCAGAATGAGCTAGGAGACAATTTCTAATGTTAGAATGAACTGGGCGACCATGACTAATCTCAAATTGATTTGGGAGATCACCTAATCTCAGAATGAGCTAGGAGACAATTACTATAGACTTGTGTAATAATAATAATAATAAATGAGTGAAATAATAATAGGGATTATATTGACTTGTTTTATTTAATTATGTGGCTTAGTGGTTTAATCACTAACGCGGAATTGCCTCCTCAGGTGAGCAGCATTGGACTGAAAAATAGAAGTGTGGTTGGTGGTTCTTTTACCAATATAGGTATGGTGAATCGATAATAAAAATTGGACTTCCTTATTATTCTCTTGTGTTATAAATGTGGCTATGGGAAACAGTCCAAGACTGTGCGACAATTATTTTATATTTAAGAGAACATAATTTATTGTTATGATTTATATTATATGTTGCAAGACTTATTTTCTGTATTTAAATTCATGTTTTAGAATGCTACATTTACATTAACTATATTTTTAAGTAACACCCTGTCCGGTTCGAGCGGGTCGTTATAGGTGGTATCAAAGCCAAGTTTCCCACAAGCTCACATTTTATGACTCAAGTACCTTGTTGAATAGTCAAGTAATTATCTTTTCCCGCCGTGTTGTGTTATTAATTAACAAAGTTATTCGCAAATAAACCTAAGTCAAAACTGAAACAAGAACGTATAAATGAACCATGATGGTTCAACATTTCAGATGGCAGGCATTTGTAGACAGACAAACCAATCTACTACGTCAAATTTGAACACGGAGAATGTATTGGCTTAGATCTTGACAGCCATACAGGGACTGGCGAAAGCGTCAACAAACCACAAATTCTGCTGTGCAGAATATTGTTCAGCGGTTATTGAGAGTGGTAGCAGGGAATGGAGCAGCAGTAGGTCCCAGAATCACCCTGGATGGTGGTCAGGGAAGTGCCCAAGGGTGGGCAGGGTTAGCAGACCCTGGCAAGCAAGGGGAGTGTCCAAACACAGTGCCACCGATAGTCTGACAAGTGGTGCCGTCTGCAGTTGATGATAGTGACAGCTAGACTATGGAAAAATTTAGAAAGAATGGAGCTGAAATATTTATTGGAGAGATTGATCTAATGAAGGTGGAGAGCAGAATACACATTACTGAAACAAGTCAATATAATCCCTATTATTATTTCACTAGTTATTATTATTATTATTACACAAGCAAAGAGTAATTATCCCTCAGGTCATTCTCAGATTAGTAATTTGTCTCCCAGCTCATTCTGAGATTAGGTGGTCTCCCAATTCATTTAGGTATTAGTCATGGTCTCCTAGTTCATTCTGAGATTAGAAATCGTCTCCCAACTCATTTTGAGATTAGGTGGTCTTCCAATTCATTTTGAGATTAGTCATGGTCTCCTAGTTCATTCTAAGATTTGAACATTGTCTCCCAGCTCATTGTGAGATTAGGTGGTCCCCCAATTAATTTTGAGGTTAGTCATGGTCTCCTAGTTCATTATGAGATTAAAAAATTGTCTCCCAGCTCATTCTAAGATTAGGTAGTCTCCCAATTCATTTTGAGATTAGTCACGGTCCCCCAATTCATTTTGAGGTTAGAAAATTGTCTTCCAGCTCATTCTGAGATTAGGTGGTCCCCCAATTCATTTTCAGGTTAGTCATGGTCTCCCAGTTCATTCTGAGATTAGGTTGTCCCCCAATTCATTTTGAGGTTAGTCATGGTCCCCCACTTCATTCTGAGATTAGAAATTTGTTTCCCAGCTCATTCTAAGATTTGGTGGTCCCCCATTTTATTTTGAGGTTACTCAAGGTCTCCCAGTTCATTCTGAGATTAGAAAATTATCTCCCAGCTCATTTTGAGATTAGGTGGTCTCCCAATTCATTTTGACATTAGTCATGGTCTCCCAGTTCATTCTGAGATTAGAAATTGTCTCGCCGCTCATTCTGAGATTAGAAAACGTCTCCCAGCTCATTCTGAGATTAGGTGGTCTCCAATTCATTTTGAGATTAGTTATGGTCTCCCAGTTCATTCTCAGATTAAAAATCGTCTCCCAGCTTATTCGAAGATTAATGCCGACAAAGGCTACTAATTTGGGAAAATACAACATTTCATATCGTTATACGAGTTTGAGAAAATATAACATTTTAAATAATTATACGGACAATATAACATTCCAAATAATTATACGGACAATACAACAATTCAAATAATTATACGGACACACATAGTAATTTTAAAGGTGCGGCCCCGTGTCGGACTGAGTCAATTCCTTGACTCTAATTGCGTCATAGAGCACTGGTGGTCGAATCTGCTAACAAGGGAAAGTACAACATTTCAAATGATTATACGGACCTAGATATTTTGAACTCGCAACTGCAGCCACTGATCCTAATCTGAACAAGAATATAAAATTATAAATAAGTATAATTTTATTCGAGTAGGAATGCATGCAACTAAATATCTAATATATATATATCATTTCCAAAAATATTAAATATTAAATTATTAACAAATCTAGTGAGATAATTAATTATTCCTGTGACGCAATCATTTAAGTCCTACTTCACATTTTAAATTAATTATCTAAATCATAATTAATACTTAACAATTGACAAAATATTTATTACTAAAAAACAAGTATTTAATTTTCCTTTGCGATGATGATTACTTAACCCCAATCTTGATGATTTAGTTTATGGTTATAATTTTTAATCGCTACTATTATTTACAGCAATTTAATTAATTAAGTTATTCAATCAAATTATTTAAAATAATTTGTATTATTTTAATTCATAAATATTATTAATACAATTATTTTAATTTATTCGACTCTATAAAGTTTCGAACTTTATTTATTTTCATTATGATATTTAGGTTCGACGCGAGTGATTTCTACTAACTATAGTTTAATAACATATTTTCTACATTACCGACTCATTATGAAAAGAATCACATTATTTACCTAATATTAAAGTTAATATTGTAAAGGTAAAATCTTTATTTTATTAATTACTTTCAACCGTCCTATTTAATTTAATAGCTTGATTGTGTCGATTAATTATTGACCTTTTATCATTACCGTATTTTTATTACTCGTGACAATTTCGTACAATAATTAATTAGTTTAGTAACTTTAAGCCGTAACCCATTAAAATAATTATTTTAAAGATTTAGTACGATGTTCGTATTATTTTTAACTCAAGCCGGTATCGAGTCAGGTGTTATTTACGAGTTGGTATTATTATTTAACTCGAGTTGTGTCGAGCTTAAGCATTATTTACATGTTTGCCACCCAAGGTAATTCTTTTCCTTCTTCTTCTCCTCCGACATGCTCTGTTCTCGACTCCAGGCGCCCTCCAGCTACCACCGCCACCGACCACCCCCGACAGCCGTCCATCATTGTCATCCAGCTCTGCCGTGTCATTTCAGTGTCACCCCGGCCAACTCCGGCCACCTTCCAGCCCCGGCGATGCGTGCATTGCCTACCTAGCGGAGTGCTCGCATCACCGATTCCACCGCCGACGAGGGTCGCCGCCTCAATTGTGTAGTCGCTTCAACACCCTTGACCTCCTATCAACCTTTCCCGGCTAGATTGCAACCCGTCACCACCTAGGACGGCCGGACTTCTTCACCCACCGCCGCGCCTCTGTTTTTGCCGCCGTCCTCTGTTTTGGCCATTTACAACCCCCGGCCGGCATCCACACACGTGAGATCGATCCTATACTGATTGACGAAGAGAGTAGGATCATCTCCCGACGTCAGAATGGCCGTCGCCACTGATTCTCGGCGAGGCTTGCCCGTGCTTGCCCATCTCACCGAAACAGGGGACTCGTTGGCCAAGTTAAACTTTATTTCTGTTTAGTTTCTTTCTTGTTGATTTTAAACTTTAATCCTCACGATTATAAAGCTTATTGTCAAATTAAAATATGTATGCAAGAAAATTAAGAAGAGGGAGATAGAAATAATACCAAAGCAAGGAAGAAGACACGCCGGCAACCAAGAGGAGAAAAAAATGCGAATGAAGGCTAGGGTGGAGGATGTCCTTCATAAAATAAAATGAAATGATGGCTAGGGTATGTGAAAACACCTATATTTCATTTAACCGGGTAACCGGGTAAATAATAAATTATAATAATTAACCGGGTAGGATTTACCGGGTATTAGGATATAACACGTTCGGTCCTTCCTAAACCGCGTTCGCGTCTCTTTTTTTCACGGTCTTTACATATTTTCTAAGATAGACTTCTGGTCTGGTTATCACCAGTTGCGAGTAAAGGAGTCAGATATACAGAAAACAGGTTATCACCAGTTTCTAAGATAGACTTTGCGGTCTGGGTTATCACCAGTTGCGAGTACAGGAGTTAGATATACAGAAAATGGCTTTCCAAACTTGGTATGCACATTATGAGTTTCTTGTTATGCCTTTTGGTCTAACAAATGCACCAGTAGCCTTTATGTCACTCATGAACATAGTATTTCACGCATACTTGGACAAGTTTATTATCGTGTTTGTGGACTACATTCTGGTCTATTCAAATAATGAAGAAGAGCATGTGAAGCACCTATCCATTACTCTTCAAGTTCTGAGAGAAAGTCAACTGTTGCCAAGCCCTCAAAGTGTCACATCTGGATGAGGGAGGTAAACTTCCTTGGTCATATTGTCTCCAAAGGCTGGAATTGTAGTGGATCTATCAAAAGTGAAAGCAGTCACTAATTGGCCACAACCTAAGTTAGTCACTGGTATCGGAAGCTTCCTTGGTTTAGCGGGTTACTGTAGGAAATTCATTAAAGACTTCTCCTTAGTAGCATCGCCGATCACCAAACCCACAAGGAAGGGGTTAAGTTTGAATGGAGTAGTAAGTGTGAGGAGAGTTTCCATTCTCCAAAGAAGAGTTTAACAACAGCACCAGTCTTGACCCTGCCAAATGGTAATGAAGGATTCGTTGTGACACCCCGTTTCGGCTCACCTGTGAACGGACCCGGAAATGTCACCGGCGACTGAACCGTTCGCTAATCTACTGGGTTCTGTTAAACCGACCTGGATCTGCCCTTAGCGTCTCCAAGATGGAGATGCAAACATGAAATGCATGAATGGGAACGATTGGGTTCTAACGCGGGTCCCATATGCTTGCTATGATGTACAAGCAAAACAAGACAAAACAATAAATGAGAAACCAAAAGAAAATATATACTACTACGTAAAAACAGACAGAATTTCCCCTAAAAGTGCAATAAGGGCCAACCTGTCCACAACAAAGGTATATAAATATTTTATCAAAATACAACAAAACATAACAATCTACCGCGGCATTTCATTATTATCTTATTTATTTTCATCTAAGCCGAGGCTGAACTCAAGGCTCCCTGCTCATTCACATCTATCCGTTCATTTCATAACAAGTAATTCATAAAGACAAAAACATTCTAATTATCATTCACACAGCATTAACACACCATCATTATACATTACACGTGGCAGGTACATGTGTGCGCGTTCCGTGCTGCTCCTACGCAGTCCCGACAGCTTTCATCGCTCGCATTCCTCACCTACATATATATAGAAAACCGTCAGTGACGAGTGTTACCGGCCCGGAAAATAACTAAAATCAATCTAGCATAGGAGAGAAAACTCTCCTGTTGAATGAAAACCATATACTTCCTCAAGAACTCTCATCAGGGCACATACGGGAGCCGTCGCCCTCAGGTCGACAGTGTCCCCTTTCTTTCTCATTCTCATACCTTGGCCATTTCTCTATCGCTTCTTGCATCAAATCTCATTCCTTTCCGCCCTCTGCACCTTCTATATTATTCCTGGTCTTGAGTACGAAGGCCGAGCACTCTCAGGCAGTCGCCTTTAGTACCCTTTCAAACCACAAGTCTAGACATGCGCTGCAATGCAGTACCCGTGAACCTCCACACTTATCCGGGTTTGAGGAACTCAAAGGTGGAGTTGTCAGGATCCCTCGGGAATGAAACGGCCCGCACACCATTCCCGAGCCCACTATCGAGTCACACATGCCCTCTCGCGTAACACGGTGGTCGGATTTCCCTCATTCAATCTCTCACTGAAAACGAGAAAACTATACATATATATAGGTTTAGGTTGGGATTTGTAGAATAGGCCTGAAGGCATCGTGAGTTGGATCTGAAGTTCGAAAACAAACTCGAGGGATCTCATCCTCGAGGGTTATTAATCCGGAAAATCGTTGGCTAAATGGCCCTGAGTTAAGTGGGATTCGATAAAACGCCACATAACTCGTCCTGCACATTAATAAATCAAATACACAATAGAGTAGCGTAAAAACAAAGAACGAGTCCTAAACGGACCTGGTAGAAGCTCCAAACGGGTCCACGCGCCTAGGCGGCAAGCTCCTACACCGTATCTACACAATCAAGCTAAAAACTAACGCCCGCATGATGAATCACACATCCTATAGCATGCACACACAATCAACACAATCACACATCAATCAACACACATCAACCTATATCAATCTAGCATGTCTACTTAGGCTAGTTTGCATTAGATCATGATCGTCACCTAGTTACCATAATTAGTTTCTTAGCCTCCATTTTTAACACCACTCAATCAAACAAATTTCATATTTTATTTTTAATCAAATCTACATTTATATATATTATTATCACATACAATTCACCAATCCTAGCATGCAATTCTAATAATCAATACTTTCAAATAATTAAGTTAAAATAAATTATACCTCGCGTCGTTGAAAATCGGCGACGGCTAGGTTTTCCGTTTCGTGGCTTGAAACTCAAATTTGGCACCTAGTGGCGTCCGAAGTCCGATCTGGTTGGACCGGGTGCGTTCGGCGGATGATCCGGCGAACTTCCCATGAATCCAATTTTCCGGCGGTCGGGCGGTTTTCTGGCGAGTGTGAGCAGTTTTCCGGCGGATTCCGACTGTTTTCCGGCGATGATTTGGGACGGGGCAATTAGGGGTCTATTGGCACTAGCTCGACGAGCTTGGTTAAATGGTGGTGTCAAACAAGGTAGCCGGGGCGGTGATGGCTGTCGACGGCTGCGTCAAAATGGGTGGCGGCGGCAGCGTGCTCCGAGCAAGGCTGCGGCCGGCCTCGACGGCGGTCAGGATGGTGGGGAAATGTCGGCAACGGCGATAGGGTGAGACTAGTGGTCAACAGCGGTGGTGACGGCGACCGAACGACGGCGGAATCCGGCCCTAGTGGCGACGGCCGAAGCGGCTTCGGCATCACGGCGGCACGCCGCAGGCGGTCGGTGGTCGGGGTCGATCGTGGTGGTACGGCAACGGCACGGCAAGGCGGAGCGGCGTCGATTGGTGGCAGTGCGGCGTCGGCGGTGGCAGCAACACACAACGGCGAGGGTTTGGGTGAAGAAGGGTCGGGAGGGAGAAGAAATGCTCTAGTGGCAGTTTCGTAAAGAAGTATTGACTCGATTGCTACTGGAGTCAAAATAATAACTAGTTCATAATAAATTCTAAAAAATCTAGAAAAATATGGGAAAATTCCATAAAATAAAACAAACACAACAACATCCAAATGACATACTCTATAATTAATAACCCATCCGAGATATAATCTAATGCGTCCTAATGCGTTATTGGCCTAAAACTATTTCCACGATCAAACATATAAAAGGAAAAATACTGCATACTTTCATATATTCTGATAACTCATTTCTCACCATCTTCTCGACGTTATCATCATATATTCAGGTACACCTGACTCTCATCGCTCATAACTCACGGCTGGCCTCGACTCAGCACGCGGTTCATGAAACTGACTCGACTCGAACCAACGGTTGAACCGACTAGTTCGGTAACGTAAAACCTCTGACTCGAGTCATGGGTTTTAATTCGTAGTCTTCAGTGATGCATCTCGGTTGGGTTTAGGATGCATCCTTATGCAAGACGGTATGATGGTGGCCTATGCCTCATCAATTGAAGATTCATGAGCACAATTATGCAACCCATGACTTGGAACTGGTAGCAGTAGTTTTTGCCCTGAAGATTTGGAGACACCTACTTGTATGGAGCCCAGTTTGAAGTCTTCACTGACCACCAAATTTTGAAGTATATTTTTACCTAAAATGACCTTAACCGTCTATAGAGGTAGTGGATAGAATATTTGAAGGATTATGACTTCAAAATCTTATACCATCTGAGGAAAGCGAATGTGGTAGCCGACGCGTTGAGTCGGAAGGGCAAAATGGACAAAAGGCAACAGCTAGCTAGACTTTGGGCCATGTCAGCAGAAGTGGTAGCTATCAACCTGGTGGAGCAACTAACAAGCTTACTGGTAAATTTGGTTATTTCCAATGATTTAGTTTATTGTGTTAAGCTAGCACAAATGGGTGATGAGGAGCTGAATAAAATGTTGGACAAGATTCCTAACATTGTAGCTGATTTAAATAGTGTAATCAGATTTAGAGGAGGTTGTGTGTACCCAAGGATAATGCACTGAGGTAAAACTATCTTGGAGGGCTCATCGCTCAAAGTTCTCAATACACCCTGGAGTTACTACATGTAACTGGGTTTAAAGCAAACCTACTGGTGGATTGGGATGAAGAGGGATGTTGTGGATTTTGTCTCTAATTGTCAGACTTGCCAAACGGATCAAATCCCAACATCATCTACCTGGAGGACTATTGCAACGTTTAGAAATACCAACATAGAAATGGGAGTGTGTCACATGCTATTTTATTTCAAAGCTCCCAAGAACTCAAAGAAGCATGACTCCATATGGGTAGTTGTGGACCGAATAACTAAGGTAGCTTACTTCATCCCCACGAAATCAAAGCCAATGGCTGAATACCTGCCAGGATTAAATATTGCCAATATTGTTAAATTGCATGGGACCACGATCCCCTATTCACCTCACATTTCTTGGGAGAAGCTCTTCCAGGAAAGCCATGGGAACTCAAATTAAGTTGAGTACAACATATCATCCCCAAACTGATGGTTAGAGTGAGAGGACTA
>JAURVB010011507.1:0-30808 GCA_033002965.1 Piper betle | reverse complement strand
AAAGGTGACAGGCCGAGTTTACAATTCTTAATCCTGGCTACCATCTAACACGGAACCAGGTCAACTCTTATTCATTTGCAACGGCACAATCTTTACCGAGTGCAACGAATGGCCAAGTCATTCCTTTAAAATGGGTACCTAGCAAGACCCATAGTCCATTCCACTAAACAGGATCTTCTCCCAGTAGGTATTAGATGTGGGACCAAGTTGAGGGATCTCACAATCCGCCCACCTTAGGAAATTCGTGACCTCGAAATGCCTATAGAGCTTGGCCCTCGCTACAGCCCCAGCCCACGACCTTTTCGGCCCGTGACCTGCCGCCTAGCCAACATTCCTAATCCAGCCCACCATCTCAACACGCGAACCAGGTCGATCTCGATACCATTTGTAACGAACCCAGCACCAAAGTAACGCAATGGGCTAAGTCGTTTCTTTAAAATGGGTACCCTAGTTAAGATCTATAGTCCATTCCCACTTATAAACAGGATCTTCTCCGTAGGTATGGATGTGGGACTAAGTTGAAGGATCTACCGCACCCTCCCACCTTAGGAGATTCTGTCCTAAAATGTGCCTATTCTTGGCCCGTTGCTAGCCAGTCTCGAAGCAACTCTGCCCGTGACCGGCAGCCTGGCCGGCGTTCTTAGTCTAGGCCGCCATCTAGACGGAACCAGGGCCGCTCGGATTCCGTTTGTGTGACCGTCAGGCCCAAAAATCGTAATGGGCGCCAAGTCATCTTCTTTAAAATGGGCACCCTGGGAAGTTAAAAGATCTATGTGATCCATTCCACATATAAGCATGATCTTCTCCGCAGTGGCTGGTAGATCGAACGGGACTCAAGTTGAGGGATCTCACAATCCACCGGGCACCTTGGGAAGTGGGTCCCGAAGTAGTCTGTACTTGCTGCGGCTATACATGGCTCGTTGCTAGCCCCAGCCTACTGACCTTTCTGGGCCCATGACCGTCAGCCTCCCAGCCGAAGAGGTTCTGATCAACCACCATCTAACACGGAACCAGAGTCTGCTCTGATACCATTTATGACGGCCGAGCCCAAAGTGCAACGTAATGGGCTAGAAGTTGTCTCTTTAAAATGGGTGCCTAAAGTTAAAGACATCTCTAGTCCATTCCCACTTATAAACAAGATCTTCTCCCAGTAGGTGATTAGATGTGGGACTAAGTTGAGAGTGATCCCACAATCCGCCCACCTCAAGAACCTGTCCCCGAAATGCCTGTTCTTGGCTCGATGCTAGTCTCAGCCACGACACTGTCTGGCCTGTGACCGAGCAGCCTAATCCATGCATGTTTCCTGAGTCCACCCGATTGTTAGCCCAGCCCAGGACCTTTCTGGCCCGTGACCGGCAGCCTAGCCAACGTCCCTAGTCCAGCCCACCATCTAACACGGAACCAAGTTGCTCTGATACCATTTGTAACGACCCAGCCCAAAGTGCAAACTAATGGGCCTAAGTCATTTCTTTAAAATGGTTAACCCGAGATTAAAGATCTATGGTCCATTCCCACTTATAAACAGGATCTTCTCCTAGTAGGTATTAGATGTGGGACTAAGTTGAGGGATCTCACAAATAAATGGCAATGGAAATACCTAACCTGTTTGTGGCATAGGAGTTTATATTAGTAGCATGAACTGATCCTGAAGAAATAAATAAAATTAATCATGATTGTTCTGTTGCCCATTATGATATTTTGGGGAAAATATTTCCAAGTTGGGGAGATTGTAATGACGGTGAAAAAAACAAAAAATTTTACGCTAACGTAGTTCGGGAAGGACCAAACGTGTTATATTCTTTACCCGGTTGGTTGTTTACCCATTTTATTGTTTACCCAGGTAACCTGGTTAAGTGAAATACGGGTGTTTTCACTTACCGTTGCCGTCATTTTCATTTTTGTAAATTTGGAAAGAGGACGTCATTTTTCACATACGGGTGTAGGGCGTCTTCCTCACCTCAGCCGCCTAGTTCTCCTCTTCCTTCCGAGTGTTTCTTCCTTGCTTGGGTATCCTTTCTATCTCCTCTTCTTCATTTTCTTGCATTCATATATCTTTTTAATTAATAATAAGCTTGATAAACATGAGAATTAAAGTCTGGAAATCAACAATAACAACTAAAACTAAACTGGAAAATGGAATTTTGCCATGGCCAACGGGTCTGAAGTTGGGCAATGATAGGCAACCATAATAAAGATTTCAAGGCAGCCCCACACCCGAGTGACCTCTCTAGCTGCTGGGTTAAAGGTGGATCGTGTGTCCCCAGGTTCCGATGGGTGGCGAATTTAGCGAGTATCAGGGCGGAGTTGTAGGTGTGCAACGCTGTGGAGATTCTGGACGTCCGACGGATTGCTGGTCAAAGACTCACACCGTGCATGCTCACAGCAGCCGTTGACGTTGGGTTGCTGGCAGGGAGAAGGAAGTGTTCCCGGCGGTGACTGCCGTAAGACGGAGGACACCTTGCACTCCGGCATGCTGATGGCTAGAGGTCCGTTGGTGCAAACGCGAGTTTGGCATGGGTAGTTGTTGTAAGCATGCAAGCTTTACTACGTGAATTGGTAGTGGAAGGGAGAGGTGACGACCGGTATGGTTTTGGGTTGAAGAGGAAGATATCAGCCGCCTGGTTTGGTGCAGGACGTCCTGTGGATAGCTACTATAAAGATGGACGTTGGGCTTCATCTTTGCCTGTTTTTATATTATTGTTGATGTCTTGTTGGAAATGAAGAAGGACATGACCAGTGGTGATGCCAAGGTCTGGTTTTGGTGTAGTGAAAAATGGTGACGAAGAAGAAGAAGAAGAAGGGTGGTAGGCAGTTCTGTAAATACTTATTGACTCGATGCAAACTCGAGTTAAAAATAATACAGAACTCGTAATAAATCTTTAAAAATAATTATTTTAATGTGTTATGGCTAAAGTTACTAAACTAACTAATTGTGTATGGAAATCGCCACAAGTAATAAAAATATTGTAATGATAAACGGTCTATAATTAATCGGCGTAATTCAAGTGATTAAATTAAATCAGGGTTATAAGTAATTAATAAAATAAAGATTTTACCTTTATCATATTAAATTTAATATTAAGTAAATGAAGTGATTATTTTAATAGCGAGTCACTAATGTGAAAGTGAGGTTATCAAACTATTGTCTGGTAGCAATTACTCGCGTCAGAACCTAAATAGCATAATGAAAATAAATAATATTTGAAACTTTATACAGTCAAATAATTTAAAATAATTGTATTAATAATATTAATAAATTAAAATAATACAAATTATTTTAAATAATTTAATTTAACAACTTAAGTAATTAAATTGCTGTAAATAATAGTAGCGATTAAAAATTATAACCGTCAACTAAATCATCAAGATCGGGGTTAAATAATCTATCACCAAAAAGGAAAATTAAATACTTGTTTATTTGTAATAATTATTTTATCCAACTGTTAGCTATTAATTATGAAGTTAGATAATTAATTGAAAATATAAAGTAGGACTAAAATGATTATATCACATGAATAATCAATTATCTCACAAGATTTGTTGAAAATTTAATATTTGATATTTTGAGTTGTTACATGATATGTTGTCAGAAATTTTAATAATGATATATATATTAGACATTTAGTTGCATGCATTTCTACTCGAATAAAATTGTGCTTATGTATAATTTCATATTCTCGTTCAGATTAGGATCATTTGATAAACAGCTACGAGGATCAAAATATACCTGAAGTCCGGTATAATTATTTGAAATGTTTTATTTTCCCAAACTTGTGTATGGTTAACTAATGAAGTTGTGTGTTTTTTCAAAAATGGTAGCCTTTAGTCGGGCACTCAATCTCAAAATGAGCTGGGAGATAATTTATAATCTCAGAATGAACCGTGGGGGACCAAGACTGACTTGCAAAATGAAATTGGGAGACCACCTAATCTTAGAATGAGGCTGGAGACAATTTATAATCTCAGAATGAACTGGGAGACCATTGATTAGTCTCAAAATGAATTCGAAGACCACCTAATCTCAGAATGAGCTGGAGACAATTTCTAGAATCTCCAAGAATGAACCTGGGGACCATGACTCAATCTCAAAATGTATGGGGAGACGGACCCACTCTCAGGAATGAGATGGGTAGATCACTCTCAAATCTCGGAATGGACTGGGAGACCTTGACGATGCTTCCAAAATGACCTGGGATACCAGCTAGTCTCAGAATGAGCTGGAGACAACTTTTATTAATGTCAGAATTACCTGAGAGACAAATTACTAATCTCGGAATGACCTGAGGAGATAATTACTAAAGACTTGTGTAATAATAAAAAAGCGAGTGAAATGATAATAGGGATTATATTGACTTGTTTATTTAATTATGCGGCCTAGTGGTTTTATCACTAATGCGGAATTGCCCTTGCAAGTGAGTAGCTTTGTACTGAAGAATAGAAGTGTGGTTGGTGGTTCTTTTACCAACTTAGGTATGGTGAGTCGATAATAAAAATTAGACTTCCTTATTATTCTCTTGTGTTATAAATGTGGCTATGGAAACGGTCTGAGACTGTGGAAAAATATTTTATATTTTAGAGAACATGATTTATTGTTATGATTTATATTATATGTTGCAAGACTTATTTGCTGTATTTCAATTCATGTTGTGGAATGTTACATTTACATATTACACATTTTTAAGTAACACCCAGTCCAGTTCAGGCGGGTCGTTACAATGAACCTCACATCTAAGCTGAATAGCATAACTTTTGACTGTCCTGAGCTGACCTCCTTCTCTTCCTGATCAGCATTACCACTTCATGTGTCTACTAGATCATCTATAGCCTAACTACTATTGCCTCGCTAACATGTACCCAACACAGTGGGGATCAACATGGTCCGCTGCATAGTGCCTCAAATGGTGTCGGCCATGTAAGAGGGGTTGCTTTGGAAGAGAAGCCCTGAATAAACCATTTGTAGTACCCAACTAGGCCTAGGAAACTCTGAACCTTCATAAGTGTCTTCGGCTCTCTCACTATACTACTGCTTCTATCTTGAGCTAGATCTATCGAGATGCTTATGCAAAGAGGATATGGCCAAGAAAGTTCACCTTTGACAGCCAAAAATTGCACTTGGAGAACTTCCCATACAACCTATGCTCTCTTAGTGTTTGTAACACTATCTTCGGATGTTGCTCAAGCTCTTCACTCAATGAAGAGTATACCAGTATGTCGTCCACAAAGACAGTCACAAACTAATCCAAATATGAACTAAAAACTTTGCTCATCAAGTCCATAAATGCTATTGAGCATTGATCTAATCCAAAAGGCATGACCAAAAACTCGTAGTGTCCATATCTGGTCCTGAATGCCGTCTTCGGAATGTCTTTTGCTCTAATTTTTAACGTGGTAGTATCCTACCTTAAAATCAATCTTTGAGAAGATGACTACTGAGCTCAGCTGACCAAATAGGTCATCAATGCGAGGAAGAGGTTATCTATTCTTAATAGTCGCATGGTCTAGCATCCTGTAATCAATGCATAGATGCATGCTTCTATCCTTCTTTCTCACGAATAACACTAGTGCCACCCTGTGGGAAATACTCGGTCTGATGAATCCTTGATCCAATAGTGTCTGTAACTATTCCTTGAGTTCCTTGTGCTCAAGAGGTGGCATCCCATTTGGAGCACTAGAAATTGGTGATGTTCCAAGCATCAGCTTGATGGCAAGGTCTGCTTTCTCTATCTAGAGGCAATCTTGTAATCTCATCTGGGAATATGTCAATGAATTTTCCGACCACTGGGATCTCCTCAATGCTTGGCTAGTTCCCTGTACCCCTTTGCTCAGCCAAAACTAACATTGCCATTATTAGTTCACTACCTCTGTCTAATGTGGTCTCACTACATTCTGATAGGATCTCGTCCCTTTTCTTATTTCTTTTACATTGGGACTCTTGCATGCATATTTTTAATTGATAGTAAGATTGTTAATCATGGGAATTAAAGTTGTAAATCAACAAGAAAAGAACTAAACTGAACTGAAATTGTAATCCTGTCCATGGTCAAGCAAGCCTTGAAACTTTGGCAAGATGGTGACTATAAGAACAATTGCCAGGCAGTCCCTCACACCCTGACGACCGCTCTTGCTGCTAGGTTGAAGGGAGGGCTCGCCACGTCCCTGGTTTTCCAGCAGGTGGCAGAATTGCACCTGATGGGGCGGAGCTGCAAGGGTGACGAAAGTAGCAACATTTCGCTGTAATTGATGCATGGAAGCTTTAGAGGGTAAACGCCGGTTATGCTTTGTTGACAACATCATGGGTTCTATCACAATAGCTCAGGCCGCGGAATAATCCACTATAGACCACCTTCTCACTGGAATTCATGGCAGCGACATGCAAAAGTAGGGAGAATGACCATTCTTCATGCAACGTCCAAAGGTGGCCAATCTTTCCTGTTTTGAGGCCAACTTAGAAATATTTCATCCCCGAAATATTATAACGGGCAACAGAAACTAAGAATTAATTATTTATTTGGTATTGGTGCATGCTACTACAATCATAAGAACCTTATGCCACAAATAGGCTTGGGTATTTCTTTGCCATCTCTTGCTCAGTCTCCCAGGTAGCTTCCTCTGATCCCTGATTTCTCCACAATACCTTTACCAAAGGGATTTCCTTGTTCCTCGTATGCTAAATTTGGTTGTAATTCTAAGTCTTTAAAAGTTGTGATTATATGATGTTCGTGTCGTACATGTTTCTTTAGCATTGACACATGGAAAACATTGTGTACTCTAGCTAGGCTTGGTGGTAATGCTAATCTATATGCACAACTTCTGACTCGATCCAAGATTGGGAACGGTCCTATAAATCTTGGTTTCAACTTCTCTGATGTTCTAAATCTGATCACCCCTTTCCGAGGAGATGTCTTTAGGTACACAAACTCCCAAACTTGGAACTCTAGGTCCTTCCTTCGAGTATCAGCATAACTCTTTTGTCAATCTTGCACTGCCTTAAGCCTTTGCTGAATGAGTTTCACCTTTTCAGTTGCTTCCCTCACCATCTCTGGCCTGACTATAACCGCTTCGGTAGACTCCAACCAGCATGATGGTGATCGGCAGGGCCTACCGTATAAGGCTTCAAATGGTACCATCCTTATACTGGCCAGGTAACAGTTATTATAGGTGAATTCAGCTAAGGCTTAGTGTTTCTCCCAATCTCCTTCGCAGTCAAGAATGCAAGCTCTTAACAAATCCTCCAAAGTTTGAATGATCCTCTCACTTTGACCATCAGTTTGAGGATGATATGCGGTACTTAGCTTGATTTGGGTCCCCATAGCTTTTTGGAAAGCTTCCCAGAAATGTGAAGTGAATAGGGGATCTCTGTCAGAGACTATCTCTTTTTGAATCCCACGTAGCCTGACAATGTTATTGACATACAATTCTGCTAGGTAATGTGCCATCCTTCTCGATTTTGTGGGGATGAAATGAGTTACCTTGGTCAGACGGTCCACAACCACCCATATTGAGTCATGCTTCTTCGAGTCCTTGGGAGCTTTGCAATAAAGTCGCTTATGATACACTCCCATTTCAAGGTTGGTATTCTAAAGGTTGTAAAAGTCCCCCAGGTAGTTGATGTTGGGCTTTGATTTGTTGGTAACTCTCACACTTGGAGACAAAATCCACAAAATCCCTCTTCATCCCAATGCACCAGTAGATTAGTTTTAAATCCTTATACATTTTAGTAACTCCAGGGTGTATTGAGAACTTTGAGCGATGAGCCAACTCCAAGATATTCTGCCTCAGTGCATTATCCTTGGGTACACACAACCTTCCTCTAAATCTGATTACACTATTTGAATTAGCTACAATGTCAGGAATTTTGTCCAACATTTCATTTAGCTCCTCATCACCCATTTGTGCTAGCTTAACCCGATCGACCAAATCATTGGAAATAACCAGATTTTCGACTAACCCTATTAGTTGTTCCACAGGATTGATAGTCACCACTTCTGCTGACATGACCCAATGTCTAGCTAGCTGCTGACCTTTGTCCACCTTGTCCTTCCAACTCAACGCATTGGCTACCACATTCGCTTTCCCTTGCTGATATAAGATTTGGAAGTCATAGTCCTACAAATATTCTATCCACCGCCTCTGTCGAAGGATAAGGTCCTTTTGTGTGAAGATATACTTCAAACTCCGATGGTTAGTAAAGACTATGAACTAGGCTCCATACAAGTAGTGTCTCATAATCTTCAGTGCAAAAACTACTCCTGCAAGTTCCAAGTCATGGATTGCATTATTTTGCTCATGAATTTTCAATTGACAAGAGGCATAGGCCACCACTTTACCTCCCTGCATAAGGATACATCCTAAACCCAATAGGGATGCATAACTGAAGACTACGAATCCTTTATTACTATTTGGTAGTGCCAAGACTGGTGTAGTTGTTAGACTCTTCTTATGAGACCGGAACTTTCCTCACACTTACTACTCCATTCGAACTTGATGCCCTTCCTTGTGAGTTTGGTCATTAGCGATGCCACTAAGGAGAAGTCTTAAATGAATTTCCTATAGTAACCCACTAAACCAAGAAAACTTCTGATGTCAGTGATTGACTTGGGCTGTGGCCAATCAGTGACTGCTTCCACTTTCGATGGATCCACTGCAACTCCAGCCTTTCAGATTATATGACCAAGGAAATTTACCTCCTTCAGCCAAAAGTCACACTTTGAGAGCTTGGCGAACAACTGATTCTCCCTCAACACTTGAAGGGTAATGGGTAGGTGCTTCACATGCTCTTCTTCATTCCTTGAATAGACCAGAATGTCGTCCACAAACACAATGATAAACTTGTCCAAATATTTGCAGAGGACCGTGTTCATCAGTGACATAAAGGCCACTTGTGCGTTTGTTAGACCAAAAGGCATGACCTGAAACTCATAATGTCCATATCGAGTTCGGCAGGCCATTTTCTGTATGTCTGACTTCTTTACACGCAATTGGTGATAACCAAACCACAAGTCTATCTCGGAAAATATTCCAACTGTTCTTAGCTGGTCAAACAAATCATCAATCCTCGGTAAGGGATACCGATTCTTGATTGTCACTTGATTGATTTGGCGATAGTCAATACACAACCAAAGTGATCCATCCTTCTTCTTCACAAAAGAACAAAGGCTCCCCAGGGTGAAGTACTTGGCCAGATGAAGCCTGCCTCTAACAACTCTTCTAGTTGACTCTTTAATTCTTTGAGCTCACCTGGAGCCATGCGGTATGGTACTTTAAAATTGGTGTTACTCCAGGTGCTAGGTCAATGACAAACTCCACTGCCCGCTTAGGAGGTCTGGATGTTCATCTGGGAATACATCTGGAAACTTTGCTACCATAGGAATCATGAACAACTCTTTTGGATTTGGACTCAGACTCAACTAGGTTAGTCAAAAAGGCTTTACAACCCTCACCAAACAATGGGCAATCAAGTTGTTTGGTTAGGATAGCTGCCACAAATTCTGCCCATATGATGGAAGAAATATCATGTCGATGGAATGGGGTTTTTTTCCATGAATTTCCACCAGTAAGATGCTTCCTCCTGAAGCATGCATGTTGCCAACCTCACTTGATGGCGGTGGGGCACCGATAGATCATTAAACACTTTTTTCAGTAATGTCTATCCAGCTCTCCGCCTTCATTGGATCAGTCCTTCCAATGAATACCTCAGCGCCATTCTTTTGGAACTTTTCCACAGTGTATCGTTCACTATGATCCACAGCTGGCAGCACCACTTGTTGTACTACCGGTGGCACTGGGTTTGGAAACTCCCTCGCTTGCCCGGGTCAGATAACCCTGCCCGCCCTTGGGCACTCCCTAATCACCATCTGGGACATTACTAGGACCCGCTGCCAAGTTTAAGGCTCCATTCCCTGTTACCACTCCCGGTAACCACTGAACAATATTCTGAACCACAGAATTTGTATTTTCTGAAGCCTGCCCTAGTCCCTGTATGGCCGTTAGGATTTGGGCCAACACATTCTCTGTGTTTAAATATGACTGCACAGATCGGCTTGACTGTCTACCGGTGCCTGCCATCTGAAACATCGAACCATCATGGTTCATTAATATGTTCTCTTTCAGTTATGACTTAGTTTTGTTAGTAGCGAATGAATTTGTTAATTCAAAACACAAAACAATGGGAAAGATAATTATTGGACTTTTCAACAAGATACTTGAGTTATAAAATGAGCTAGTGGGAAACCTGGATCTGATACCACATATAATGACCTGCCATGTTTTACAATATTGTAGGCCTTGCTGGCCAAGTGTTTGTAAAGTCCGTGAAAAAAAAAATTTGGACACGGATGCGGTTCGGGAAGGACTAAAGATGTTATATTTTTTTTACCCTGTTAATTATTTACCCAGTTAAATGAAATACGGGTTTAGAGGTGTTTTCACATACCCTAGCCGTCATTTTCATTTTCATAAATTTGGAAAGGGGGCGTCATTTTTCACATACGAGTGTAAGGGGTCTTCCTCACCTTAGCCGCCTAGTTCTCTTCTTCCTTACCGGGGCTTCTTCCTTTCTTGGGTATCCTTCTTATCTCCCAATTCTTGGTTTGCATGCATGTTCCTTTTAATTGATAGTAAGCTTGTTAATCATGTAACTTAAGTCTCAAATCAACAAGAAAGAAAAGAACTAAACTAAACTAGAAAACTGAAATCCCGTCCATGGCTGACGGGTGCAAATTGTTGGTGAGATGGGCAATTGTAAACAAGTTTGCAAGGCTTCCCTCACACCCCCGACGATCCCTCTGGTTGCTGGGTCGAAGGGATGGCTTGCCATGTCCCTGTTTTCCGGTGGGTGGCGGAATTGCAGCTGTGAGGGGTTGGAGTTGCAAGGGTGATGGAAGTGGCAATGTTCTGCTGCAATAGGTGCTGTAATGGACGTTTAGAGGACTAGACACCGGTTGTGCTTCGTCGATAGCATCATGGGTTCCATCACAGTAGTTCAGGCCGCCGGAATAATCCACTACAGACCACCTTCTGGCCGGCATTCATGGCATCGACGTGAAGAAGTGGGGAGAACGACCATACTTCATACAACGTACAAAGGTGGCCAATCTTTCTTGTTTTGAGGCCAGCCTGAGGCCGTGGAACATCTGAATTGGAGCAAGCAGCAAGAAAGGAGGGGTCTTGAGGCTGGGAGAAGAAGAACAGGCTAGGAGTTGGGTGCCATGGTGCAGAACATGGTCGTCTTAGTTAATTGCCATAAAACACGCACTTTAGGCTTCCAATTGGTTCCTGGAGAAGGTTGAAGTTGAGGGAGGACGTAATTCTAGGTTTGGGTGCCAAGAAAAGGGGTGGAGAAGAAGGGCGTGGTCTAGTTTTGGTGCAGAGATGAGTGGCGACGGGAAGAAGAAGAAGAAGAAGAAGGAAGAGGGTGGTAAATACTGGTTGACTCGATACCGACTTGAGTTAAAAATAATACGAACTCATAATAAATCCTTAAAAATAATTATTTTAATGGGTTATGGGTAAAGTTACTAAACTAACTAATGATTGTACGAAATCTGCACGAGTAATGAAAATACGGTAATGATAAACGGTCGATAATTAATCGGCATAATTCAAACGATTAAATTTAATCGGAGGGTTATAAGTAATTAATAAAATAAAGATTTTTACCTTTACTATATTAAATTTAATATTAGGCAAATAAAGTGATTATTTTAATAATGAGTTAGTAATGTGGAAAATTGGTTATTAAACTATAGTCGGGTAGCAATCACTAGCGCCGAACCTAAAGAGAATAATGAAAATAAATAAAGTTCGAAACTTTATTGAGTCGAATAATTTAAAATAATTGTAATAATAATATTTTTGAATAATATAAATTATTTTAAATAATTTAATTGAACAACTTAATTAATTAAATTAATGTAAATAATAGTAGAGATAAAAAATTATAACCGTAAACTAATCATCAAGATTGGTGTTAAGTAATCATCATCGCAAAGGAAAATTAAATACTGGTTTATTAGTAATTATAATTTAGATAATTAATTTAAAATGTGAAGTAGGACTTAAATGATTAAGTCATATGAATAATTAATTATCTCACTAGATTTGTTAATAATTTAATATATATATATTTTGGAAATGGTATATATATATATATTAGATATTTAGTTGCATGCATTTCTACTCGAATAAAATTATACTTTATATTGTCATTCAGATTAAGATCATTGGTCGTGGTTGCGACTTCGAAATATCCAGGTCAATATAATCATTTGAAATGTTGTACTTTCCCTTTTGGCAGCCCTAGTTGGCCTGAGCCCAGATTCGACCAGCATGCGCTGTAACGTAATTGGGTCAAGGAATTGACTCAGTCTGACATGGGGCCGCACCTTTAAAATTACTATGTGTGTCCGTATAATTATTTGAAATGTTATATTCTCCGTATAATTATTTAGAATGTTGTCTTGTCCATATAGTTAATTGAAATGTTGTATTATCCCAAATTGGTATAATTATATGAAATTGTGTATTTTTTTCCAAACAGGAAGCCTTTGTCGGTACCTAATCTCAGAATGAGCTGGGAGACAATGTTCTAATCTCAGAATGAACTAGGAGACCATGACTAACATCAAAATGAATTAGGGCGGCACCTAATCTCAGAATGAGCTGGGAGACAATATTCTAATCTCAGAATGAACTAGGAGACCATGACTAACCTCAAAATGAATTAGGGGACCACATAATCTCAGAATGAACTATGAGACTATGACTAACCTCAAAATTAATTGGGCGACCACCTAATCTCCGAATGAGCTCGAAGAGAATTTCGTAATCTCAGAATGAATCGGGAGACCATGACTAACCTCAAAATGAAATAGGGGACCAGCTAATCTCAGAATGAGTTGGGAGACAATTTCCTAATCTCAAAATGAACTGGGAGACCATGACTAACCTCAAAATGAATTGGGGACCACCTAATCTTAGAATGAGCTAGGAGACAATTTTCTATTCTCAGAATGAACTTGGAGACCATGACTAAGCTCAAAATGAATTGGGGGACCACCTAATCTTATAATGAACTTGGAGACAATTTTCTAATCTCAGAATGAACTGGGAGACCATAACTAATCTCAAAATGAATTGGTAGACCACCTAATCACAGAATGAGCTGGGAGACAATGTTCTAATCTCAGAATGTACTGAGAGACCATGACTAACCTCAAAATGAATTGGGGGACCATTACTAATCTCAAAATGAATTGGGAGATCACCTAATCTTAGAAAGAACTCGGAGACGATTTCTAATCTCAAAATGAATTGGGTGACCATGACTAATCTCAAAATTAATTGGGAGACCACATAATCTCAGAATGAGCTGGGAGACATTTTCTAATCTCAGAATGAGCTGGGAGTCAACTTTTACTAATTTCAGAATGACCTAGAGACAATTTATTAATCTCAAAATGACCTGAGGGATAATTTCTCTTTACTTGTGTAATAATAATAATAATAATAATGAGTGAAATGATAATAGAGTTTATATTGACTTGTTTCATTTAATTATTCGGCTTAGTGGTCTTATCACTAACGTGAAATTGCCTCCGCAGGTGAGCAGCTTTGGGACTAAAGAATAGGAATGTGGTTGGTGGTTCTTTTACCAACCCAGGTATGGTGAATCGATAATAAAGTTGGACTTCCTTATTATTCTTTTGTGTTATAAATGTGGCTATGGGAAACAGTCCGAGACTATGGGACAGTTATTTTAAATTTTAGAGAACATAATTTATTGTTATGATTTTTCTTATATGTTGCAGGACTATTTGCTGTATATGAATTCGTGTTCTGGAAGGTTACATTTACATTAACTATATTTTTAAGTAACACCCAGTCCGGTTCGGGCAGGTCGTTATAGTGTTACTCAAAATTTAACAAAACTAACCCTATAATGACAAGTCCTAACCAGACAGGGTGTTACTTAAAAGATTACATGAATAATATGAAAGTAAATAAGTCTAGCATTTCTAACTCAAAAGAACTTATGTTTCAAATGACAATGTATGAAATAATCATCCCACAATCTTGAACTGTTTCTCATAGCCACATTTATAACACAAAAATGGTAAAAAGAGAAGTCTTCTGATTATCTGTTCACCACCTAAGTTGGTAGAAGAACCAACCAGTCATCTCATAGTCTTTAGTTCCAGCTGCTAACCTATGGAGGCAATTCTGTGTTAGTGATTAAACATTAAGCCGTATAATTAAATAAACCAAGTCCATAAACTCCCTATCAATATCTATAATATTGGCTGTTGTGACCATTCCAACTTGTCCATTTATAGCTGATGGTTCAGTCCACCAAGTCCAATAGTTGGTTGATGGGTCTGTCGACCATGTCCATCTATTGGCTGATGGGTCACTCCATCATGTCCATTACCGGTTGGGGAGTCCAATCCGCCATGTCCGTTATCGGATGGTGAGTCCAATCCACCATGTTCATAATTGGCTAGCGAGTCCAATCCGCCATGTCCAATTTATTGGCTGATGGGTCAGTCCATTATCGGATGGCGAGTCCAATCTGCCATGTCCGTTATCGGCTGGTGAGTCCAATCCACCATGTCTGTAATTGGCTGGCGAGTCCAATCTTCCATGTCCGTTATCGGCTGGTGAGTCCAATCCACCATGTCCGTAATTGGCTGGCGAGTCCAATCCGCCATGTCCAATTTGTTGGCTGATGAGTCAGTCCATCATGTCCATTACCGGTTGGCGAGTCCAATCTGCCATGTCTGTTATCGGCTGGTGAGTCCAATCCACCATGTCCATAATTGGCTGGCGAGTCTAATCCTCTATGTCCAATTTATTAGCTGATGGGTCAGTCCATCATGTCCATTACCGGCTGGTGAGTCCAATCCGCCATGTCCATTATCGGCTGGTGAGTCCAATCCACCATGTGTGTAATTGGCTGGCGAGTGCAATCTAGAATGTCCAATTTATTGGCTGACGGGTCAGTCCATCATGTCCATTACCAGCTGGCAAGTCCAATCCGCCATGTCCGTTGTCTGCTGGTGAGTCCAATCCACCATGTCCATAAATGGCTGGTGAGTCCAATCCGCCATGTCCAATTTATTGTATTATGGGCTGTCAAGTCCTTTCTGACATGTCCATTATTAGATTATGAAGGGCGTAGCCCTTGTCAGACTGAGTCAATTCTTTCACCCCGGTTGCACTTGGTGCATGGTGGTCGAATCTGGCTCAGGCTGACCAGGTTGTCCAGAAGGGAAAATACAACATTTTAAATAATTATACGGACTTGAAAATTTGGTGAAGAACCCGCAAATATAACAAATAATCCGAAAGTCTTCCCCTTTGTGTGTCAAATGTGCTCACAACCTATCCAGAGGATGTTTTATTTAACAACACAACTTTCCTTTGTATAAAAGAATATGTGTGGAATTCTAGAAGTCATTACATTGAATTTTATAGAAAAGAACGTAATTACTCATAACTATATTTGTGTGATAACGAAAGGTCAAAAAGTATGAATGGGTTATAATTGATAAAATATTAATCCAAAAATTAATTTAATTAAATAATTGATTCATTTTAAGATTTACAAAACCCTAAATAAAATAACATAATTATCTTTAGGGTTTTACACGCCCGAGGTCGTGGAACATCTGAATTGAAGCAAGGTGCAAGAAAGGAGGGGTCTTGAGGCTGGGAGAAGAAGAATAGGCTAGGAGTTGGGCGCCATGGTGCAGTACATGGTCGTCTTGGTTAACTACTGTGAATCACGCACATGAGGCCTCCTCGTTTGCTGATTTTATCTTGTTGTTGATGCTTATATTGCGATGTTTAGATAGTGGTTCAATTGGGTGCCAAGATAAGAGTTGGAGGAGAAGGACGAACTTGTTTTTGGAGAAGAGAAGAATGACAACGGGAAGAAGAAGAAGGAGGGGTGGCAGTTTCGTAAATATGGGTTGAATGACTAGAGTCAGGTAGCAATCACTTGTGCCGAACCTAAATAGAATAATGAAAATAAATAAAGTTCGAAACTTTATTGAGTCGAATAATTTAAAATAATTGTATTAATAATATTTTTAAATAAAACAAATTATTTTAAATAATTTAATCGAACAACTTAATTCATTAAATTGTTATAAATAATAGTAGCGATAAAAAAATTATAACCGTAAACTAAATTATCAATATCGGGTTTAAGTGATTATCGTCGCAAAGGAAAATTAAATACTTGTTTATTAGTAATAATTATTTTATCAATTGTTAGTTATTAATTATGAATTAGATAATTAATTTAAAATATAAAGTAGGACTTCAATGATTAAATCACATTAATAATTTAATATTTAATATTGTTGAATTTTAATAGAATATATATATATATATATATATATATATATATATATATTAGATATTTAGCTGCATGCATTTCTACTCAAATAAAATTATACTTATGAATAATTTTATATTCTCGTTTAGATTAAGATCATTGGTCGTAGTTGTGAGTTTTAAATATCCAGGTCCGTATAATAGTTTGAAATGTTATATTTTCTCCTGTTAGCAGCCCTGGTCGGCTTGAGCTTAGATTCGACCACCATGCGCTCTAACGCAATCGGGGTCAAGGAATTGACTTAGTCCGACATGGGACACCAACTTTAAAATTACTATGTGTGTCCGTATAATCATTTGAAATGTTGTATTTTTCCTTGTTGGCAACCCTGGTCTGCTTGAGCCCAGATTAGACCACCATGCACTGTAACGCAATCAGGGTCAAGGAATTTACTCAGTCCGACATGGGTCCGCACCTTTAAAATTACTATGTGTGTCCGTATAATTATTTGAAATGTTGTATTTTCCCAAACTGGTATAATTATATAAAATGTTGTATTTCCCCAAACCGGTAACCATGTCGGCACTAATCTCAGAATGAGCTGGGAGATAATTTCTGATCACAGAATGAATAAGGAGTCCATGACTAATCTCAAAGTGAATTGGGAGGCCACCTAATCTCAAAATGAGCTGGGAGACAATTTCTAATCTCAGAATGAACTGGGAGACCATGGCTATTCTCAAAATGAATTGGGAGACCACCTAATCTTAGAATGAGCTGGGAGAAAATTTCTAATCTCAAAATGAACTGGGAGACAATAACTAATTCCAAAATGAATTGGGAGACAACCTAATCTCAAAATGAGCTACGAGACAATTTCTAATCTCAGAATAAACTTGGAGACATATTAATGAATTGGGAGACTACCTAATCTAAGAATGAGCCGGGAGATGATTTCTAATCTCAGAATGAGCTAGGAGACGACTTTTACTAATGTCAGACTGACCTGAGAGACAAATTACTAATCTCAGAATCACCGGATAGATAATTACTAAAGACTCGTGTAATAATAATAATAATAATGAGTGAAATGATAATAAGGATTATATTGACTTGTTTCATTTAATTATGGAGTGTAGTGGTTTTATTACTAACACAGATTTGCCTCTGCACATGAGCAACAATGGACTGAATAATAGAAGTGTGGTTGGTGGTTCTTTTACCAACTAGGGTATGGTGAATTGATAATAAAAAAGTTGGACTTCCTTATTATTCTCTTGTGTTATAAATGTGGCTATGGGAAACAGTCCGAGACTGTGGGATGGTTATTTATTAATTTAGAGATCTTGATTTATTGTTATGATTCATATTATATATTGCGAGACTTATTTATTGTATTTCAATTCATGTTCTGGAATGCTACATTTACATTAACTATATTTTTAAGTAACACCCGGTTGGGTTTGAGCGGGACGTTACATGTTACCCGGTTAAGTGAAGTACTGGTGAATCAATATGATTGGTCATCACGATTATTATGATCATTAGTCGACCGGTCATGGTTCGACCTAAGGCCAAACCCCTGGTCTTGGGTGGGTGACGACTTGGTGAGTGGGAGGAAAAGGGAGAATGAGCTTTAGCCAAGTGATACCTATTCATGAATGGGTGGTAGGGCAAAGTGATTATTTTAATAATGAGTCAGTAATATAGAAAATTAGTTATTAAACTATAGTCGGTTACAAATCACTTGCGTCGAACGTAAATAGCATAATGAAATTAAATAAAGTTCGAATCTTTATAGAGTCGAATAAATTAAAATAATTTTTTTATAATATTTATAAATTAAAATCATACAAATTATTTTAAATAATTTGATTGAATAACTTAAGTAATTAAAATGTTGTAAATAATAGTAGCGTTTAAAAATTATAATCGTCAAGTAAATCATCAAAATCGGGGCTAAGTAATTATCACCACAAAGGAAAAATTAAATACTTGTTTAATAATAATAATTATTTTATCAACTGTTAGGTATTAATTGTGATTTAGATAATTAATTTAAAATGTAAAGTAGGACTTAAATGATTATATCACATGAATAATTAATTATCTCACTAGATTTGTTGAGAATTTAATATTTAATATTTTTGAATTGTTAATTTGATATGTTGTTAAAATTTTAATAATTATATATATATTGGATATTTAATTGCATGTATTTCTACTCAAATAAAATTATACTTATGTATAATTTTATATTCTCGTTCAGATTAAGATCATTGGTCGCAGCTATGAGTTTGAAATATACAGGTCCGTATAATCATTTAAAATGTTGTGTAGTACATATAATAATTTGAAATGTTGTACTTTCCCTTATTGGCAGCCCTAATTGGCCTGAGCCCGATTCGATCACCATGGGCTGGAACACAATCGGGGTTAAAAAATTAACTCAATCCGACACGGGGCTGCACCTTTAAAGTTACTATGTGGGTCCGAATAACTATTTGAAATGTTGTATTTTCCCAAATTGGTATAATTATTTAAAATATTGTACTTTTCCAAACTGGTATAATTATTTGAAATGCTATATCTTCCCAAATTGGTAGCCTTTGTCAGCACTAATCTCAGAATGAGCTGGGAGACCACTTAATCTCAGAATGAGCTAGGAGACAAATTCATATCTCAGAATGAACTAGGAGACCATGGCTAATCTCAAAATAAATTGGAGACCACATAATCTCAAAATGAGTTGGGAGACAATTTCTAATCTTAGAATGGACTGGGAGACCATGACTAATCTGCAGAATGAATTGGGAGACCCCCTAATCTTACAATGAGCTGGAAAAAATTTTTTAATCTCAGAATGAATTGGGAGACCATGACTAATCTTAGAATGAGCTGGGAGACCACCTAATCTAAGAATGAGCTGGGAGACAAATTTCTAATCTCAGAATGAACTGGGAGACAACAACTAATCTCAGAATGAGCTGGGAGACCACGTAATCTCAGAATAAACCGATAGACAATTTCTAATCTTATAATGAGCTGGGAGACGACTTTTACAAATCTCAGAATGACCTAAGAGAGAAAGTACTAATCTCAAATTACCTGAGAGATAATTACTAAAAGACTAGTGAAACGATAATAATAATAATAAACGAGTGAAATGATAATAGGGATTATATTGACTTGTTTCATTTAATTATGCGACTTAGTGGTTTTATCACTGATGCGGAATTGCCTCCGCAGGTGAGCAACTGTGGACTGAAGAATAGAAGTGTGGTTGGTGGTTCTTTTACCAACTTAGGTATGGTGAGTCGATAATAAAAATTAGACTTCCTTATTATTCTCTTGTGTTATAAATGTGGCTATGGGAAACGGTTCGAGACTGTGGGACAGTTATTTTATACTTTAGAGAACATGATTTTTTGTTATGATTCATATTATTTGTTGCAAGACTTATTTGCTGTATTCCAATTCATGTTCTGGAATGTTACATTTACATTACCTATATTTTTAAGAAACACCCGGTCTGGTTTGGGCGGGTCGTTACAACGCCGATTAATTATCAATCATTTATCATCACGGTATTTTTTTATTACTCATGGCGATTTCGTACAGTAATTAATTAGTTTAGTAACTTTAACCCATAACCCATTAAATACTTATTTTTCATGATTTATTACGGGTTAATATTATTTTTAACTCGAGCCAGTGTCGAGTCATGTGTTATTTATGAGTTGGTATTATTATTAATTCTAGTCGGTGTCGAGTCAACCCTTATTTACATGTTTACCATCTTCTTCTTCTTCTTCTTCTTCCCCGACACACTCCTCTGTTCCTGACGTTGGAATGACCATCAACCCTTAATTCTGATGTTGGAATGACCGTCACCACTGATTCCTGGAGAAGCTTGCAAGTGATTTCCCATCTTGCCAACCTTGAGAACTCGTCGGCTATTTCAGTTTAGTTTAGTTTCTTTCTTGTTGATTTAAACTTTAATCCTCACAATTATCAAGCTTATTATCAAATTAATATATGCATGCATGAAAATTAAAAATATGGAGATAGGAAGAATACCCAAGCAAGAAGGAAGAAGCCGGCTCCGGAAGAGGGGAAGAAAATGAGAGAATAAGGTGAAGATGACGCCCCTATCACACAATATAAAATGAAAATGATGGCTAGGGTATGTGAAAACACCCCACATCCATATTTCATTTAACCGAGAAATCGGGTAAAGAAAAAATATAATAATTAACCGGGTAGAATTAAACGAGTAGAGAATAAAATATAACTAGGCAACCGGGTAGAGAATAAAATATAATAATCATATATTAATTCTGCAACATTTGATCCTTCCTCGACTAAGTCAAATATATATTATTTTATATTATTGCTTTCATAGTCTTTACAAGATCTGGTCGATGTGGGTGGCATTTAGCTCCACTCTAGTCGGGGAAGGTGGCAAGAGGGTCTAAGACGTCGAGGTGACCACCAGATGGTGGCGGCGATGGTCGCCCGCGGCGGATCGGTGGAGCAAGCACGACGTCCTGGGGGTTTGACGGTTGCCGGGGGTGCTTGGGGTGGTACAACGTCTGTAATTGGCGATGCCTAGGGTTTTGTCATGCATCTCGAAGCTCGAATTTTGCACTGGACAGGATCCAAAGTTTGATTGGGTTCAACTAGATGCACTCGGCGAAAGATCCAGCGAAATCCTGCAAATCCAGTTGTTCGGCGGGTTTCAGTGGTTTTCGAGCCGGTTTCGATGGATTTCCGGCAATATTTGACAGCGGTGGCCACTGGCGAGATAGTGGTGGTATGGGGTATTGTTGGCACTAGCTCGGCAAGCACACTTCTATGATGTCGACGTGGTTAGCCAAGGCAGCAGCTCGCTGAAAAATGGGAAAAGCAGAGGCGGCCAGTGGGGTGTGGAGATCTGGTCAATGTGGGTGGCGTTGAGCTCTACTCCAGTGATGAAGGTGGCTGGAGGGTCGAAGACATCGAGGCAACCACTGGATGGCGGTGGTGATTGTTGCCCGTGGCGGAATCGGCAATGCAAGCGCGACATCGTGGAGGCCTGACGGCGGGTGAAGGTGGGGGTGCCTGGGGTGGTGCGGCTTCTGCGCAGCTATGCTTGGCGGCGTTGATCAGTTGTGTGTGGCATCGGCAGCAGTGGCAGCGAAGAACACATGGGCGGCTATCGAGCGGTCCAGGATTTGGGGGAGGAAGATGGTGGTGGGAGGGAAAGGATATAGTTCATTGGCAAACTCGTAAATAAAACTTGGCTTGACTCTAACTTTAGTAAACAATAATAACTAACTCGTAATAAATCTTAAAAAAATCCAAAAAATAGAGAAAAATCATATAAAATATAACACGCACCATAACATTGCAATGAAATGTTCTATAACAAATAGCCCACCCAAATTGCCATATAACGCGTCTTAATGCTTTAATCGGGCTAAAAATATTTTTACAATAAAATACACTAACTAATTATACCACATATTTTTATATACTCTGATAACTCATTTCTCAACATCGTTCCGACATTATCATAATATATTCAGGCACACCTGACTGTCATCGCTCATAACTCATGACTGGCCTCGACTCATCACGTGGTTTATGAAACTGACTCGACTCCAACCGATGGTTGAACCGAGTGGTGTTACTTAAAAGGTTACATGAATAAGAAGAAAGCAAATAAGTCTAGTATTTCTAACTCAAAAGAACTCAGTCCATCATGTCCATTACTGGCTAGCGAGTTCAATCTGCCATGTCCGTTATCAGCTGATGAGTCTAATCCACCAAGTCTGTAATTGGCTAGCGAGTCTAATCCGCCATGTCCAATTTCTTGTATTATGGGCTATTAGGTCCTTTCTGACATGTACATTATTGGATTATAAAGGGCGTAGCCTGTGTCGGACTGAGTCAATTCCTTGACCCCGGTTGCACAAGGTGTACGGTGGTCAAATCTGGGCTCAGGTTGACCAGGTTGTCCAGGAGATACAACATTTAAATAATTACACGGACCTGAAAAATTGGTGAAGAACCTGCAACTATAACAAATAATCCTAAAGTCTTCCCCTTTGTGTGTCAAATATAACAACCCGCCATTTTTCATGATATTGTGGGCCCAGCTGGCCTGTAACGACCCAGCCCAAAGTGCAACGTAATGGGCTAAGTCATTTCTTTAAAATGGGTACCCTGGAAGTTAAAGATCTATAGTCCATTCCCACTTATAAACAGGATCTTCTCCCAGTAGGTATTAGATGTGGGACTAAGTTGAGGGATCTCACAATCCACCCACCTTAGGGAATTTCGTCCCTGAAATGCTTATTCTTGGCCCATTGCTAGCCCCAGCCCACGTCCTTTCTGGCCCGTGACCGGCAGCCTACCCAACGTTTCTAATCCAGCCCACTATCTAACACGGAACTAGGTTGGCTCTGATACCATTTGTAACGACCCAGCCCAAAGTGCAACGTAATGGGCGAAGTCATTTCTTTAAAATGGGTACCCCGAAAGTTAAAGATCTCTAGTCCATTCCCACTTATAAACAGGATCTTCTCCCAGTAGGTATTAGATGTGGGACTAAGTTGAGGGATCTCACAATCCACCCACCTTAGGAAATTTCGTCCCCGAAATGCCTATTCTTGGCCCGTTGCTAGCCCCAGCCCACGTCCTTTTGGCCCGTGACCGGCAGCCTAGCCAACGTTTCTAGTCCTGGCCCGTTGCTAGCCCCAGCCCACGACCTTCTGGCCCGTAACCGGCAGCCTAGCCAACGTCCCTAGTCCATCCCACCATCTAACACGGAACCAGGTCGGCTCTGATACCATTTGTAACGACCCAGCCCAAAGTGCAACGTAATGGGCTAAGTCATCTACTTAAAATGGGTACCTCGGAAGTTAAAGATCTATAGTCCATTTCCCACTTATAAACAGGATCGTCTCCCAGTAGGTATTAGATGTGGGACTAAGTTGAGGGATCTCACAATCCACCCACCTTAGGGAATTTCGTCCCCGAAATGCCTATTTTTGGCCCGTTGCTAGCCCCAGCCCACAACCTTTCTGGCCCGTGACCGGCAGCCTAGCCAACGTTTCTAATCCAGCCCACCATCTAACACAGAACCAACCTGGCTCTGATACCATTTGTAGCGATCCAGCCCAAAGTGCAACGTAATGGGCTAAGTCATTTCTTTAAAATGGGTACCCTAGAAGTTAAAGATCTATAGTCCATTCCCACTTATAAACAGGATCTTCTCCCAGTAGGTATTAGATGTGGGACTAAGTTGAGGGATCTCACAATCCACCCACCTTAGGAATTTTCGTCGCCGAAATGCCTATATTTAGCCCGTTGCTAGCCCCAGCCCACGACCTTTTTGGCCCGTGACCGGCAGCCTAGCCAACGTTTCTAGTCTTGGCCCGTTGCTAGCCCCAACCCACGACCTTTCTGGCCCGTGACCGGCAGCCTAGCCAACGTCCCTAGTCCATCCCACCATCTAATACGGAACCAGGTCGGCTCTGATACCATTTGTAACGACCCAGCCCAAAGTGCAACGTAATGGGCTAAGTCATTTCTTTAAAATGGATACCTCGGAAGATAAAGATCTCTAGTCCATTCCCACTTATAAACAGGATCTCCTCCCAGTAGGTATTAGATGTGGGACTAAGTTGAGGGATCTCACAATCCACCCACCTTAGGGAATTTCGTCCCCGAAATGCCTATTCTTGGCCCGTTACAAGCCCCAGCCCACGTCAGCTATTCCTACCCGCTCTTGGGCGGAATTTGTAACAGCTTTTAATGGACAATATTTTCCTGAGTCTGTTGTCCAGAAGAAAGCACTGGAATTTGCCACTCTAACTCAGAAGGATGATTCAGTCCGAGAGTATGCCAAAAATTTCTTGCAACTGGAGAGATTTGCATCTGGAAGTCTGGCAACTGCCCGGGCCAGAGCAGACAAATTTTTCTGGGGGTTAAAGCCAGAATTGAGGAGTAGGGTAGCTACGGCGCCAAGAGGCACTATAACCGAAGTGATTGAAGCAGCCACTACTCATGAGTTGGTGTACGACTATGTCCGTGCACAGAAACAAGGGAAGGCTACTATGCAACATAAGAACGCCAACCAGGGTAGTAGCAAAAACAGGTCTGAAGAACACCAGCAGCAGAACTATCAACGGAATGTCGATGGGAACCGCAAAAGGAAGTTTCAGGAGATTCCGTATCGACTATGTAAAAATTGCAACAAGATGCATTCAGGGTTATGCAGGGAGCCCCGTAGGTGCTACAATTGTGGAAGGACGGGACACTTGCAAAACGAGTGTCGTCAGCCCCTGAAGCAACAACAAGAGCAACCTGAGGTTCCGAAGATATAGTTAATCATGATCATCCGGTCGATGTTATAATATTTCGGGGATGAAATATTTCTAAGTTGGGGAGATTGTAAGAATCGTGAAAATATGTGAAAATTTTATTTCAAGACTTGAACCTAAGTATTATGAAATATTATTTTCGATGAATGGATATGGTTGGTTATCAAGTAGACCGGTCACAGTTCAACATAAACCCAAACCCTAACCTTAGAGAAGATGTAAGGCCAAACTCTAGCATTAGGGAAGACGAACCCAACCTAGAGAATACTGATTCATGAACGGAAGATGGGGTAAGAGAATTTAATAAAGGGACACGTTGAACCTAGGGAATACCTATACATGAATAGATGTGAGAATTTAATTGAGGAACTCGTTGAAGCATATATATATAGGAGGAGGGGGTTAGGGAGGAAAGGCAGTCCACTCCTTCTTGCCTCCTCTCCAGTGCCTTTCCATTGTGGTGTAAGTATTTCATACTTCTTCTTAGTTTCTTTTTCATTAAAACTCTTACATGCATGGTTGCACCGCATAAATTCATTAGAAATACCTTGCTAAGTTGCTGGAACTTTTTGGTATAAATTGCAATAGGTCTTTGGGTGTTCAGATATTGTATGGTTGCAAATTAGATTGCAGATATGAAATTCACGTTTGACTGTTACAATGGAACAGACAGTCCATAAATAAATATCTGCTAATATGTGGTACGGTGGAATGGACCCATCGGCCAATAGGGGTACGGTGGAATGGACCCATCGGCTCAACCTAATACAGTAGTACGGTGGAATGTACCCATTGGCCAATAGGGGGTACGGTGGAATGGACCCATCGGCTCAACCTATTACAGTGGTACGGTGGAATCGACCCATCGGCCAATAGGGGTACGGTTGAATGCACCCATCGGCTCAACCTAATACAGTGGTACGGTGGAATGGACCCATCGGCCAATAGGTCAGTAACCCATAGCTAGGGGTACGGTGGAATGGACCCATCGGCTCAACCTAATACAGTAGTACGGTGGAATGTACCCATTGGCCAATAGGGGTACGGTGGAATGGACCCATCGGCTCAACCTAATACAGTGGTACGGTGGAATGGACCCATCGGCCAATAGGGGGTACGGTTGAATGCACCCATCGGCTCAACCTAATACAGTGGTACGGTGGAATGGACCTATCGGCCAATAGGGGGTACGGTGGAATGGACCCATCGGCTCAACCTAATACAGTGGTACGGTGGAATGGACCCATCGGCCAATAAGGGGGTACGGTGGAATGGACCCATCTGCCTAATAAGGGGTACGGTGGAATGGACCCATCGGCCAATAGGGGTACGATGGAATGGACCCATCGGCTCAACATAATAAGTGGTACGATGGAATGGACCCCTCGGCTCAACATAATAAGTGGTATAGTTGAATGGACCCATCCGCCCAACATAATAGGGGTACGATGGAATGAACCAATCTGGCCAATAAGGGGGTACGATGGACTGACCCATCGGCCCAATATTTTATAGTGACATGGTGGACTAACCCATCAGCAAATAGAACTACATCGAGCTTGATCCTGATATGGGTATGTAGGACAATCATGATTGTTTGATTTCAGCTCAAATAAGGTAGAATAATAGTATGATGGGATAGTCAGGTTAGGAGAATGGGTAATAATTAGGACTTCTTTTTATTTTGTTTTGAGTTATAAATGTGGCTATAGGAAATGGTCTTAGACTGTGGGAACCATTATTTTATAACTTATTACTCGGCATTTAGTAGTTTTATTTTGGTAACACTTGGCCAACAAGGCCACAATATTGTTAAAAATGACCGGGTCGTTACAGGTGGTATCAGAGCCAAGCTGGTTCCGTGTTAGATGGTGGGATGGACTAGGGATGTTGGCTACGACTGCCGGTCACAGGCCAAAAAAGGTCATGGGCTGGGGTTAGCAACGGGCCAAGACTAGAAACATTAGCTAGGCCACCGGTCACGGGCCAGAAAGGACGTGGGTTGGGGCTAGCAGCGGGCCAAGAATAGGTATTTCGGGGACGAAATTTCCTAAGGTGGGTGGATTGTGAGATCCCTCAACTTAGTCCCACATCTAATACCTACTGGGAGAAGATCCTGTTTATAAGTGGGAATGGACTATAGATCTTTAACTTCCGGGGTACCCATTTTAAAGAAATGACTTAGCCCATTACGTTGCACTTTGGGCTGGGTCGTTACAAATGGTATCAGAGCTGACCTGGTTCTGTGTTAGATGGTGGGCTGGACTAGAAACGTTGGCTAGGCTGCCGGTCACGGGCCAGAAAGGTCGTGGGCTGGGACTAGCAACGGGCCAAGAATAGGCATTTCGGAGACGAAATTTCCTAAGGTGGGTGGATTGTAAGATCCCTCGACTTAGTCCCACATCTAATACCTACTGGGAGAAGATCCTGTTTATAAGTGGGAATGGACTAGAGATCTTTAACTTCCGGGGTACCCATTTTAAAGAAATGACTTAGCCCATTACGTTGCACTTTGGGCTGGGTCGTTACAAATGGTATCAGAGCCGACCTGGTTCCGTGTTAGATGGTGGGCTGGACTAGGGACTTTGGCTAAGCTGCCGGCCATAGGCCATAAAGGTCGTGGGCTGGGGCTAGCAACGGGCCAAAATAGGCATTTCAGGGACGAAATTCCCTAAGGTGGGTGGATTGTGAGATCCCTCAACTTAGTCCCACATCTAATACCTACTGGGAGAAGATCATGTTTATAAGTGGGAATGGATTAGAGATCTTTAACTTCCGGGGTACCCATTTTAAAGAAATGACTTAGCCCATTACGTTGCACTTTGGGCTGGGTCGTTATAAATGGTATCGAGCCGACTCTGGCTCCGTGTTAGACGGTGGGTTGGATTAGAAACGTTGGCTAGGCTGCCGGTCACGGGCCAGAAAGGTCGTGGGCTAAGGCTAGCAACGGGCCAAGAATAGGCATTTCGGGGACAAAATTCCTAAGGTGGGTGGATTGTGAGATCCCTCAACTTAGTCTATAGATCTTTAACTTTGGGGTACCCATTTTAAGGAAATGACTTAGCCCATTATGTTGCACTTTAAACCGGGTCGTTACAAATGGTATCAGAGTCGGCCTGGTTCCGTGTTAGATGGTGGGATGGACTAGGGACGTTGGCTAGGCTGCCGGTCACGGGCTAAAAAGGTCGTGGGCTGGAGTTAGCAACGGGCCAAGACTAGAAACGTTGGCTAGGCTGCCGGTCACGGGCCAGAAGGACGTGGGCTGGGGCTAGCAACGGGCCAAGAATAGGCATTTCGGGGATGAAATTTCCTAAGGTGGGTGGATTGTGAGATCCCTCAACTTAGTCCCACATCTAATACCTACTGGGAGAAGATCCTGTTTATAAGTGGGAATGAACTATAGATCTTTAACTTCCGGGGTACCCATTTTAAAGAAATGACTTAGCCCATTATGTTGCACTTTGGGCTGGGTCGTGACAAATGGTATCAGAGCCGACCTGGTTCCGTGTTAGATGGTGGGCTGGATTAGAAACGTTGGCTAGGCTGCCGGTCACGGGCCAGAAAGGTCGTGGGCTGGGGCTAGCAACGGGCCAAAATAGGCATTTCAGGGACTGAAATTCCCTAAGGTGGGTGGATTGTGAGATCCCTCAACTTAGTCCACATCTAATACCTACTGGGAGAAGATCATGTTTATAAGTGGGAATGGACTATAGATCTTTAACTTTCGGGGTACCCATTTTAAAGAAATGACTTAACCCATTACGTTGCACTTGGGCTGGGTCATTACATTGCCAGGTGTTACTCACAATTAAGTAAATATGACTAACATTTTTTATTTAACAAAAACATATATAAAGATCCCACAGTCTTGGACCATTTCCCAGCAGCCACACTTATTTCTCAATTAAATAAAAAAAGGAGTCCTCATATTTATTTTGCTCCATACTCTGGATGTCAATCACCTAATCTCGTATCTGCATACCTGCGGAGGCAATTCCGCGTTAGTGATTACAACACTAAGTAGTATAATAGATAAAACAAAACAATTACATTCCACTATTTCATTATGTTTATTTTAATATGCAGTGGAGCGATTCCGCTATACTCCAAAACAATGCGGAGGAGGTATCTGCTGTGATCCGCACACCCCAGCCATAGCCTTTTTGTGGGGAGGCTACCACTACCGTCTCCAGTGCCAGTGCCTCGCACACCCCGGCCGTAGCCTTTTTGTGGGGTAGCTATCACTGCACTCGGGTGATTGCTATGCCCCGTTTGTGGGGAAGCTCTCACTACCAATTCTAGTGCCAGTGCCTCGCACACCGGTCGTAGCCTTTTATGGGGAGGCTATCACTGCACTCCAGTGCAATGCCTTGCACACCCCGACCGTAGCCTTTTTGTGGGGCGGCTATCACTGCACTCAGGTGATTGCTATGCCCCGTTTGTGGGGAAGCTCTCACTACCAATTCTAGTGCCAGTGCCTCACACACCCCGGCCGTAGCCTTTTTATGGGGCGGCTATCACTGCACTCCAGTGCCAGTGCCTCACACACCCCGGCCGTAGCCTTTTTATGGGGCGGCTATCACTGCACCTCCAGTGCGATGGAGGAATCGTTGTGCCTCACTCACCCCGGCCGTAGCCTTTTTATGGGGTGGCTATCACTACTCCAAAACAATGTCGATGCATTACAAAATTCACGCACATAACACGACCCAGTGTCGGACTGAGTCAATTCATTGACCCCGGTTGCACTCGGTGCATGGTAGTTGAATCTGGCCTCAAGCCGACCTAGGCTACCAACAAGGAAACTACGATGTTCTACCTATTATACGTACCTGATTTGTGATTACGTCTGACTGTGACCCGTGAACCCTAATACAGTAATGGGGAGGTCGCCTGGGACGGAGATGAGGGATGAAATACTCCTCCTCCTGCATATATATACACTTCAACCATTCCCTCCATTAAATTCTCATACCCCATCATCCATTGTTATTTCCTAGGTTCAACGACTCCTTCATTAAATTCTCACACCCCATCATCCATTGGTATTTCCTAGGTTCAACGACCCCTTCATTAAATTCTCACACCCCATCGTCCATTGGTATTTCCTATGTTCAACGACCCCTTCTCCTTTTATAAAGAATAAATGACGGCTAGGGTTTGTGGAAGCACCCTTTCACCATAATTCCTTTAACCGGGTAATTGGGTAATTAACACGGTTCACTTAACCTTTTCACTCAACCTCTTAAATGGTATGGTTCACTTTACTAGTTTAAACGGTTAAATGGTATGGTTTACTTAACCGGGTAAAAATACTTAACCGGTTAACTAATACTTTCCACTTGACCGGGTAATTAATAATTAACCGGGTAGCGGGTAAATAATTTAAACAAATTTATGGATACCAACGTTCGATCCCACCGCGTCGAATATATATATATATATATTCCGGGTCTTTACAATATTGTGAGATCCCTCAACTTAGTCCCACATCTAATACCTACTCGGAGAAGATCCTGTTTAAAAGTTGGAATGGACTATAGATCTTTAACTTCCGGGGTACCCATTTTAAAGAAATGACTTAGCCCATTACGTTGCACTTTGGCCGGGGTCGTTACAAATGGTATCAGAGCCGACCTGGTTCCGTGTTAGATAGTGGGCTGGATTAGAAACGTTGGCTAGGCTGCCGGTCACGGGCCAGAAAGGATGTGGGCTGGGGCTAGCAACGGGCCAAGAATAGGCATTTCGGGGACGAAATTCCCTAAGGTGGGTGGATTGTGAGATCCCTCAACTTAGTCCCACATCTAATACCTACTGGGAGAAGATCCTGTTTATAAGTGGGAATGGACTATAGATCTTTAACTTCCGGGGTACCCATTTTAAAGAAATGACTTAGCCCATTACGTTGCACTTTGGGCTGGGTCGTTACAAATGGTATCAGAGCCAACCTGGTTCCGTGTTAGATAGTGGGCTGGATTAGAAACGTCGGGTAGGCTGCCGGTCACGGGCCAGAAAGGACGTGGGCTGGGGCTAGCAACGGGCCAAGAATAGGCATTTCGGGGACGAAATTACCTAAGGTGGGTGGATTGTGAGA
>JAURVB010011505.1:0-18749 GCA_033002965.1 Piper betle | reverse complement strand
GCCGCATTGCTTGGACTAGCACTCTGCTTATTAAAACAATGGTAGGAGTCTGAGTTTTCTGGTTGGTTAAAACAATAGGTAAAGGTGGAGTAGGGTTACAGTATGATCTCGGTGAGTTGACTCCTTTTGAAAATAGGGAGTGTCTCAAAAAAATGTAGCATCAGTAGTAAGAAACATTTTTCCTGGTGGATGGACGGTAACGACAATAACCCTTTGGACTCTTACAGTAACCTAAAAAGACACATTTACCAGATTTTGGGGACAGCTTGTCATTTCTGCCCGTGAAGATGCGTGCAAAACATGTGGAGCCGAAGGTCCCAGGTTTTATTGCAAACAAGGGTTTATTACGATGCACTGTAGAATATGGAATTTGATTTTTAGAGAAGAAGAAGGCATCCTATTAATCAGATAACACAAGGTCAATAGGGATTCCGGCCATTAGGATGTCGGTACGGGCATTTGAAAAATCAGGTGAATCCTTGTTCCATCATGCAATGTTGGGCGGTAAGCTACTTTTCCAATATACTCCAAAACTTTATAAGGATCGTAGAACCAGACAGCAAATTTTTTATTAGTCGGCAGGTGAAGGGAAGACCGTCGATAGGGTTGGATCTTAAGTAAACCATATCAGTTGAAACAGTTATGTCACGCCACCCGAGATCACAGTGAGTTTTTATTCAACTTTGAACGTTAACCAAATGACCCTTTAAGAATGCCAAGGCATCATAACGATCCTTAAGATAATGATCCACTTCACCAATGACAAGACACCCTCAGACTTATCTAGGCTTTAAAGGATAGGGATATCTAAAAATAACCTCATATAGAGTGATTCGAGTAGTTGAATAAAAAGTAATATAATATTATAATTGTGCCCAAGGCAAGAAGCAGGACTACTATTTAAGGTGGTCACTAACGTAGCATTGTAAATATATCACCAAATAGCGGTTCAACACTTCTGTTTATCTATCTATCTGCGAGTGATCTGTCGTACTCATCTTAAAAGTTTTCCCTATAATTTGAAAATTTTCCACCCAAAGCCACAGAGAAAAATTACAGTCGCAATTAGTGACAATGAACTCTGACAATATAGAGTTCTCCGTGAGCCAAAGGTAATCTAGTAATTATAATCTAGTTATAACTTGGACTTCTATTGACAGTTATTACTAATCAAGTTTAGGATTTGCTGGGATTAGAAACAATGAAGCATTTTAGTTTGTGCTATGACGGGTGCTGGTAGTATGTCACCTTTTGATCAATTAAGGGGCTTACATATCTTTGATGAAAATGACACTAATTTGGTGAGGACCATGGTGAGTGGCTTAAGATTTGACCATGCGTTTGTAACTTTCATGTTAAACTGTAAAGAATTTTCTTGACAAGGTAAGCATATGCGTCACCGAATTGTTGATAAAATTAAAAGGGAGGAAAAAGTTAGGTTAAATTGCTAAGAAGCATTTTAGTGTTAAGTTGTATCTTTTTCTGTATTATATATGAAACTAGCCATTAATAATTGATTTTTGACGAACGAAAGCCATTTATACGTGACATTTGTGTTTTTTCTTATTGCATATGCAAGCGTATTATTTCTCAAAATGTTTAGTTTAACAAGTTCCTTTTGTGCCTCAGATTGCAGCGCATCTGATGGAAGAGCCGCGTACATCCTTTATCTTTCTACACCTGTGCAGTGGTGATGAATCCATTTCAAAATAAAGAGTTAACTTCCTCGCTTCTAGAGAAGCAATTTCGTGAAGCATGCCGAGCATCTTCAATGGGTAATGCTTTGCAGGATCCTGGTATTAGTTTCAAGGTACAGTTTCACGTACGAATACCAAGCTATTTAATTTATTGTTATCTTTTTACAGTAATTATTGCTAAAAGAATGTTCAGGTAGCTTATGTGGGCAGTTTCAAAGATGCCGAGAAGTTGTTGCACAGAACATTAAGCGATCATAGGGACAGTTTCATGTTGCAATTTAATCCAAGAGGTAATACCTAAGGATTCTTGCTTTGTGTATCAATTATCTATGCTGTTAAGTTTTAATAAATCATGCTGTTGTGTGTACAGACAACAACATCATGGTCCCACAGTAGGTGTGTTATAGAGTGCCCAAATGACCAAGCTATAAAGTCAAGTGTGCGTGTTCTGAATGAATTTCCTTGTGTATCCATTCCCTCTAATGCTCGTCACAGCCATTATCAGATCGATTAAGTTTGAGATTCTTTATGCCCAATGGTTAAATGAATGGATTTCTCCATCTCTTTATGCCCATGTAAAATCTTCCGCTTTAGCTTGCTTCAAACTTTAATTTTTATTGTACGTATATTATCTCACTTAACCAAGGCAAAAGGAAGAACTGACTGTCGTATTTATATTCAATAGGTTCCACTTGGGTAATTTTGAACTCGACTGGGTTTTGATGTTTTCTACTCGAGCATTGCGTGATAATCAGCAGGTAATATTTCCTGCTAATATTAGTTTGCATGTTCTTTGAAATGAAACACAGCAATTCGAAATGCCATGCCATGGAAAATTGTTTTAGATTTTCTCTTATGCTGCAGTGAATGTCTATAAGCATTATGCAAAATCATTTATGACTGTTTTACATAAATGTGAGGTAAATTTTGTCAATTCTATAGGTGTTATGGATATCAGAAGACGGCATTCCTGATATTGGTGGAACTGCTGAAGAAGATACATGCTTTGCTGATGATGACGTGAGTAAATTATAGAGTAGCTGGTATTTGTTTATTACATTCTGAAAACAGCATCATGTGAGATAATAATTTGGAAGGTTATTTATCGATGCTTCGCATGCATAACACACACACATATTGTTTTGTAACAGGTCCATCAACCAGGCCTCAGTAAAATTTAGATACATATAGAAGACCCGGTACGGCCATTAAATAAAATATCAATTTAAATTTATTTTTATTTATGCCTCAGTAAATATTAATATAAATTTTATACAATTAATAAATAAAATAATATTACCCATATATCTCACATTTAAAAGTAAAACTATTTTGTAAATAAATACTAAAATAATTAAGATTTACCTAATAATAATTATTTTTGTTAAATTTTATGATAATAAAGACCATTTTAACTAATATAAATATACAGTACTTAACCATTCCCAAAATCAAATTAACTAGTCTCTTCCGAAAAAATGATTATTATATATCCTATAAAAAATTTTAAAAAGTACAAAAAATGTACAAATGCAAATAGTTAATGAGAGTGGGCGAAAATAAAGAAAACCAAAAAAATGTAAACAGTGGAAGATCAACACTATCGCATTCATCATCCCAAACAAGAAAAAAGAAAACTACAAATCAATCTTTCAAGCAAATTTGCATGCATCAAATAAGTAAAGATTTAAAATTGAAGACCTTACCATTAAAATAGTTATTTTATGAAAAAAAAAGCTCATTTCAATTATCTTATCGGCTCAAATAAGTTGAAATCTCTAATTACAGGTAAGATCAATAATAAAATCGACGAAGTTACAAACAAAGGAAGACTTATTACATTGTGGAAGAAACTCAGCATCACTATTTAATCATAAATTCTTCTTTTTAAAACTGTTTGCTATAATTATGATGGATTGGTATGTAATTATATATAACAAATATAAGATGAAGCTGAGGTGGCCGATAAGAGTGTCTACTAATAAGCTTAGCCGGAGGTATGTGATGTGGACTAATTGTCCCGAGGGAAAAGCATCCGGGTCTTTATTTTCCCGCGTTCACACCCTACCAAACATGTCAAAGAAAAAGAACACTCGGACCCACCAAGCGCAAGCTTGGGCGACAAGAAAGTAGACCCCACCCATCCATTGAGACGCAGCTCTTATTGACAGGCATGGAATTAGCCCCGGCAGAGACCGAGCCTCTGGGGCAGCACTTACGAGAGCCCATCCGAGCCGGTGGCTCGGGCCCCCCGAGGCTAGAGCAACGGCGCAATTTCCCCGCTTGAATCGTGAAGGGGAAGGTTGAAGAGGAATGCATGCATTGGAGGTAGTAAACTAGCAGCAGAACTGGCGACGCCCTTCCTTCCTTCCAACATCTTCGTCTCTTGGGAGTCTCCTCCACTGCTGCTTCTCCTACTCACATATGGGAAGGTAAGCTGCGTCTTTCACTGTTGCAAAAACAAATTTTTCTTGGTAAAAAGTGGTTACTTTTTGTAGTTCGATTTGGTTTTTTTCATGCTTATCTGTGATAATGCAAACAATGTTTCGTAGGGTAGTCGGAAGATTGTAATTTTAGTGGTACTTTGGATTACACTGAGAGAAATTGAGCGTTTTGCGACCAAGATAGAAAGATTCTGTTTCTTTCTCTCTTTCCTTTTTTGTTCTGGGTGTATTTGGATGAAGGTTGAAGTTCATCTTGTGTGAAGAATTGCATATCAGATGATCATGCATGCATGCTTGTGGTTCCCACTTTCGTTTGTTATTTTGCATAGGGGACAGGAGAGCGAGAAGTAAAATTGTTTCTTTATTGATATGGTTAAACATCATATGGAAGTCGTCGTTAAGCGCAATTGGTGGTTTTTGAGACACTTCATGAGTGGGAATGTGGGCCTTCTGGTGTTGATGACAAAATAAAAAATCACTTAATTTAGCAATTGATCTTTTCTTAGCTGAACATTTACTGTGGAGGGTTACATGGAGCTCTCCTTACTTTTTCTGCTTACTATATTCTTTCATCCAGTTGGTTTCATTTGAGCTTATAATTCTGATTGGTAATCCTTTTGGAGGATTGAACACCTCATAATATATGTACATCTTGAAAGACTTGCATGCTTTACTGTCACCACATTTCATACAACTTGGTTGCTTGCACAAAGTTTGTTCATAAATTCCACAATTTTTTAATTTTATAATGAAATTCTGAAGAACAAGTGTTGAAGTGCTGATGCTATCTTTAATCATCTGAATAGGACATGGCTATTAAATAGCCGGGGGATAGCAAGGAAAATTAAAGATGGAACTCAGCTTTCTCACGATCAGCTCATAGCTTGGGGATCAAATGCAAATAAGGAATGCCCTAATTGCCACCATTGTATTGACAACAATAATGTATGATAAAAGTTCATTATCTGTTTTTATTTTTTTCAAACCACTCTACATTCTGCTCCCTTTCATCACTATTTCTCTTGTACTTGTATCTTGGCATATTTACATTGTTTTATATGCATTCATAGTTAATCATAAGATGATTAAAGATGTCATTTGATCTGTCGCCTCTATTTGGAATGCGCGGTGTTTTCTTATTACTCTGCAGGCAGCCATTTTGGCTTAATGTAAATGCCAAGGGAAGAGGCAACTTGTCTGCTCTGCATTGCCCTGTTTGCATGTTTACTAGTAATAAGTTGGTTGATTGCATATTCGATACAAGAATAATTCATTAATTATCTTTTGAGAATATGCAATAATTCTATCTTCGACCTTGTGGTTGCCTTGTTTGAGGAGATTGCTTTGTTCCTGCACGAAGAGGTGGTGAAACCAATGTCGCTACTTTCAGTGATACACCAACATTAAGCTAGTAGCTTTACAATGTCTATTCATTTCAATTATTAACAAGGTAGAAGTTACCCATCATTTTTGTTGCTTTGATCATCATCATCTACACCTTATTCGGCTAGCTAGGTCTGTGGTCTAATATATTTAAATCCCATAAGTAGTTCTCATTTAATTAGTAGCTTTGCATAACATTTACTCAAATCAGTATGCATCTACTCTAATACAATTTTGCGGTGTGAATCTGTTTTTCAAATATATAATTTTCAGATAATTGTGAAGCCCTAACGATGTTTCTATCATTTACCCTCATTTTAGCATTGTGATTAAATTGTTCTACCAAAATGAATGGCTTAAGATTGACTGGAAGAATTACACTTATACTTTTGTTGAACACTGTAGGATACACTTGAGTTGCCTGGCCTACCTGCTGGAGTCAAATTTGATCCATCTGATGTAGAACTGTTGGAGCATTTGTCAGGAAAATTAGGCTATTCGAAGCCTCACATGATCATTGATGAATTCATTCCTACACTTGAAGATAATGAAGGAATTTGCTGCACACATCCTGAAAATCTTCCAGGTGGACTATATTAATCCAAACTAACAGGATGAAGCCGCCTCATTTAAGTCTCTCTTTTGTTTTTTTTTATATTTTTTGAGGGAATCATTTTTTCTTTAGAACCTATCGGATCTTAATAATTTTCATTCGTATCCACTTAGAAGGCTTGCATGAAAAGTAAAGTAAGAAGTCATATATCTTCTTTAGTCCCTTTTTTGAATGAAAAACCTCTAGGAACTGAATTTTTTTAATCACAGCGGCATCAAACAATTTCACATATTCCAAGATAAACATTCACTCAAGTCATTTGTTTCACGAGCTGATACTCTCTGCCTAGAGTTTTCTCTCATTGCTAAACTGTGTTTTTCAGGTGTAAGAAAGGATGGAAGTAGTGCACATTTTTTCCACAAAACATTCAACGCATATGCAAGTGGTCATCGTAAGCGTCGCAAGATAAATAATTTTGGAGGTCAGCTTGAAGAAAATGTTAGGTGGCATAAAACTGGTAAGACAAAGTCAATAATTGAAAATGGAGCGCAGAAAGGATGTAAAAAATAATGGTTCTATACAAGAGTACGAAAAAAGGGTCCAAGCCTGAAAAATCAATGTGGGTGATGCATCAGTACCATCTAGGATGCGAAGAAGAAGAAAGAGAAGGAGAATTTGTGGTTTCAAAAATTTTCTACAAGCAGCAATCAGAACAAGAGCATGAGAAAGCCAATGATGACCATCAAGCTCAGGAGGATGTGGGCAGTCTAAGGTGGAGTCCTAAGACCCCAAAGACACAGCCACCACAGCCACCTTCAAGTGATAAGCTTTATGATGAACTTGATGAAGACATAAAACAGGAGAAGGTAATAATTAAAACATAGTTTTCTGCTCTTATTTTGGTGTTTACTCTAAAATATAATTTTAATGATTAATATGATTGATTTTGAGCTACCACATACAATACTATACTTTCAAAGAGATTATGAACTTGTAAACTATTTATAACATAGCAATTTTGTGCCACATAGGCTACCCCTGAAGTCTGTTTTGATGATCCTAACTTCGAGGATCAGAAAGTGGAGTCAGTCTGCTGCGCCGGAGAATCTCAAGCTGTTGAAGAGCCAGATACAAACACTATAGACTACAACCTTGTGTGCCCTGAAATCCTTGATCATGTGGTCCGTCGTCCAGATTTTGAGTATTGCCATCTTCCTTGCTTGTCTGAGTTTGGTATCAGCAAAAGTTCTCCTGAATGGACTCCACATCAACCTGGAGGGATTCCTGACCTTGATAACTTGGAGCTGGACACTCCTCCTGACTTTCAGCTTTCAGTAAGAAATTCCATTGCCTAATTTTTCTTGCTGAATGAATTGCTTTTGAAAACATTCTAATCACAACTGACCTCTTTCATCAAATTTTATTCCATCACTCATTGCAGGATTTGCAGTTCAGCTCTCAAGATAGTTTCTTTGAATGGATCAATCGTCTCTAGGTGCGCAATCCACAGTTCAAGGAGAACCCAATTTTGGCTAAATGTTGCTACTTTCAACTAGTATAACTTGCTGAGAAGGAAAGAGCATTTCACAGAGCTGGAACTGAAGATGTGGATTGAAAACTGCCGTTATCATGTTCATGTATTTCCAGTCAACAATGTTGCTTTGTACTATTTTGGGCAACTTATGTGAAAGACATGTATACGTAGACCTTCTAGTTAGGGCATTATTCGACTAGTCTCGAACCGTCTCACCGGATCTTGCACCAGATTCCAACATGCATGGCAGTGGTGTCTTTGTTTGTTAAGAATAAAAGCCGAAATCAAGATATAATAATATTAAGGGGGTAAAAATGGCATACGTATAAATGAATAATATGAATGCAACAACATTGAAAACGAAGATGCAGCCATGCTTGTGATCTCTAGGATTCATGAAAACATGACATTGTGTCATGTACGACTGACTTAATGTTACAGAAGTATGAAGCGAGCAACGGCGTCAAACTCGAAACACAAACCAACAACAAATACAGTTGCAAACAGCGAAGGAAACGCAGAAAAGCAAAACGAGGTATAGAGAAGTATGGTTGTGAATTTGAATCATATATGAATGTGGGATGCCAATCTTTTTATGTAATGGGAGGGATCATTTACTTCAGAAACAGTTCGTTTATGCATATTTTAAGCTAGATATATAGCATGGTCAAGTACATGATCTGGAGTTACACATAGCTAGCGTATTCGAAATAGCATTAGGAATTGACTGGCATGGGTTGCTTCCTGGATGATGTTGGACTGTTTCAGACTGGAGGTTTTAAATTACAGTAGTAGGCTGCATGTTTAGATCCAAACTCCACTCTTTTACGCCAAAAATTATTGTAGAAGATGGAGTGGAGTTCCAAAAATATAGGCCCTTTTGAGCACAACGCATATATTGCCGGCTAACGCAAAGTTATTAATTAACAATGAGTTAGAAGATAGTACTATAACCTCAACATTAATTTAGATTAATACTAGAAATATACCCGCGCATTGGGCGGGAATGTTAATTTATTCCACGTTTTATATATACTTTTTATTTTTCTTAGTTTTATAAGTTGATTATAACTAATTATCATCATCTTCTTTTTATATTATGTATACCGACCTATCAAATCTAAAACTATTGTTTAGTAATATATATTATTTACTTTCTGTGCAAGGCTGATATCTTTTTTATTTTAAATATATAATTATAATTAATTTTATAATCTTCTTCTTTTAATATTATATATACTAACCCACTAAATATAAAATTATTTTTTACTAATATAGTACGTATTATATCATGTTTTTTATATAGATACTTTTATTAAAATATAATCCTTTTTAAATTATATTTTTTTATACAATTCTCCCACGCATTGCATGCCACACAATCGAGTTGATTTTTACCCTTTTTATATTTTATTATAATTTTTTAGAAAGTTAATATATTTTGATTATGAATATTTTTAGTTATGTTAGAATACAAATTAATCTACTCAATTGATTCACTTTTATTGAGTTGTATACATTATAAAAATTTCAATTAACTTAAAATATAATCTAATTTGAGTTAAAAATTTAATTATATATTTTTTTGTAAGCTTTGAAAAAAATCTGAATATTAACTAAATTGTAATTTAATTATCAACCTTATTAATATTATATTGTAATGATATATTCTAATAAAGTAAAAAAGTTGGCATAAATTCCAATTACATTGCATAATTTTTAATTATTTTCAAAATTAATTAATTAAAAAATTGTTAATTTGATAAAGTTGGGAAAATAGGTTATTTATTTAGAAAGATTGTATTTTATAGAAATTTATAAATATATTGGAACCTTATTTTAATTATTTTATGAACTTTCAATTAATTAAATTACAAAATATACTGTTTTGTTATTTTCGGAATTTTTGATTGATAAAATTAATAATCATAATTTAAAATAATTTGAATCATTTAAAATACAATTTAACTTAAACTAAAACTCAATTACATATTTTCTTTGTAAGCTTTGACAAAAGCCTGCATATTAATTAAATTGGATTCAATTATAAACCTTATTAATATTATATTTTTTAGAAAATGATATATACTATTTAAATAAAAAGTTAGTATATCCTAGGCAAGCTGAGTTAAAAGATAATTGGAAATTTTACTTTATAGAATTTTTCAATTAATTAAATTAAAAATATGTTAAAATGAAACATAGTAATTGATAAGCATAATTAATTTTTATTATTTTCGAATTTTTTAATAAAATTAATAATTCAATAAAATTGGGAATAGGTAGTACATTTGAAAAGATTGTATTTCATACAAATTTCTAAATATCTTGTCAAAGTTTTCTTAATTATTTTTGAATTTTAAATTAATTAAATTACATAATATTATTATTTTTTATTATTTTTGAAAATTTTAATTAATAAAATTAATAATCTGATAAAGTTGGGAAATGGGTAGTTTATCCAAAAGAATATATTTATAGAGATTTCCAAAGATCTTAATAAGATTTGTAATTATATTTTATAGAGATTTCCAAATATCTTAATAAGGTTTGAAATCAACTTCTAATATTATTGCAACTAATCATATTTTTAGCCATTTACTAATCCCTTATTAAAAGTTAAGGACAATAGTGAAAGTTCATTACTTTATTTTTTATTTATTATTATTATATATATATATATATATATATATATATACACACACACACATATTGTTAGGAACGGGATTTTCACCCTCGTGATTAGTCTTCACTTCGGGTTAGAGGGTTCGGTTGGGACTAAATGAATCCTTGTCATGCAAAGAAACCGTGCAAGTAAAAAATAAAATAAAATATTGAGAGTGATGAATAAACACCTAAGATTTTTTACGTGGTTCCTTAGGGTTCAACTCGAATCCCTAAGTCCGAACACATGATGGTTTGATAACTGGAATTCACTATTTCCCTTGAGTTTTACACTTTAAATAAAATAGTGAATTTTGTTGACTTCTAAATAAATTTTGCCTTTGAGATCTTTGACTCTAATACCCTGGTTCATCCCTTTTTTATCTTCAAATCTTTAAAATAACCTCACCATTGTGTCTAGAGCATCCAATAATAGTGAGGTAGCAACTTTCGATCTCAATCCGTTTAAAAGGCCTTCAAATTATTTTTAGAATGATAATTGATTGAACCAGAGTACTTTGGGTTGGTTCATAGCAGGATAAATGCTTAGACCAAACTGGGTGGAGTGCGCAGGCATTTGGATATGTATGGGTACGTCGGGCTACAGGTGGTGCACAATGTGCCTACTCTAATCTGGTTATGGATAGCCATATGGATGCGGTCGTGGGTTTAGGTTTGGTCACGATTGCCGTCAACCACAGGGCAGTGGAGCTAGTCACGAATCTAGATAGAGCTTGCCGACATGGTGACTGTAAATTGGGCCCTGTAGAACTGTCTTCCTCCGGTGGTACCATGGTTGCATAAATCGGAATCGGAATCGGAATCGAGTTTTCGAGGAGTCGGAATCGGAATCGGAATCGGAATTGGTCTAAATCGGACAGGAATCGGTTCAGTTGAATCGGTCCAAATTGGTCATATACAAAAAGTTGACAACTCATAACATAAATACCTGAAATACATAATTGTGTAAACTTTGAACATGAATACATAAATTTATAATTTAATACAAGTATAAAAGAGCATCAATTTGGATGTATGAACAAAATTTTGTTGTGCAAATTTACTCAGCTCAAGCCATATACGCACAACGATAGCATTTGAAAAAAATTTTGCACATCACAACACAATTTTTGCACACAAAAATTTGACATACGAATTTGCACAGCGACATAGCAATTTGTGAAAATTTTGACCTACGAATTTGCACAGCACATACACATTTGCACAGCACATATCATAAAATTTGACATATGAATTTGATCATGAATCCCAAATCAGCAATGAAAAAAATTTGTGAAGCCTAGCCAACAATTTGCACATCCGGTCGGAGCTGAGGTGAATTCGTTCCAACTTTGTGAAGCACAACCAAAAATTTGTGAAGCATAGCCAATAATTTGCAGATTCAATTTCAACAAAAAATCCAACTTTACACGAATCGGTCGGAGCTGAGGTCGGAGGCCCGGTCGGCGGCGAGTCTCGCGTCCACTGCGCTGTCGGCCGGCCACACGTCGGAGGCGAGGTTGCAAGGGCGAGAGGCGAGGTCGGCAGCCCGGTCGGAGCTGAGGTCGGAGTCGAGGAACCCGGCGGAGGGCGGAAACGCGGCGGCGGAGTGCGGAAGCGCGGCGGCGGAGTGGGGGAGACGGGTTAAGGTTAGGTTTTTAAAATCAAAATTCCAATTTTACCCATGCTTAAATAATTTAATAAATATCATACCTAGGGTATTTTAGTAATTTACTCCAAAAAGCCGATTCTTTCCGATTTACCCCGATTCCGAATCGGATTTAACTCGGTCGGAATCGGGGTAAATCGGCCTATTCCACTCGGAATCAGCCGATTTGTGCATCACTGGGTGGTACAACTATGGCTTTGGAGGCTCCAGTGGCGGCTTTTCTGGTGACGGCAGCAAGGGAGACCACCCATATTGGTAGATCTCAGATCGATGAGTGGTTAGGCAGTTGTCCGGTGATCGGTGGTGGTGGCTGACAGCAGTGTCATCAAAAAGTTCCAGCTAAACTAATCTTGGCCAGGGCTTTATCGCCGTTTTTGGCAACGGTGGTGACTACAGTGGCAAGAATTGATCTAGGATTGTACCTGGAGATAATGGTGATCAATTGGAGGCAGTGGCTTGTCCTGCGATGGTGGTGACCGCCTGGACGGAGTTTGAGAAGTTGGCCACTTGCTGTTATCACGCTGCTCCGACGACAGTCTTTTGGCCAATTTTTTAGTGACTACGGGCTTCCTTGGATGAAAATTTCAGTTTGGGTCTATTTTTGGTGTTGAGGAGAGCCAAGAAGAACTATCAATGTGGCCGGATATGACCTAGGCTGTCCGGACGGAGGGCCCAAAGTTTGTCACTTTTCTACATTTGTTTGCATCGCTGCTCCGGTGGGAATTTTCTGCATTGTTTTTTGGCAACAACGGGCTTCTCCAGTGAGGTGGAAAGGCATGGGTTGATAGAGGGATGTTTAGGCTACAATTTTGGCTTCAGTACTTAGTCTATAATGGTGTTGGTTGGTCGGCGGCAGGCTCCAAAGTTGGCCTCTTTGAAGTGTTTCCTGCTTAGATCGGGTGCTTCATGGCGAGATTAAGGCGATGTTGGGCTTCCTCGGTGATGGATCTCGGCTGGGTTGTGACGAAGGCAATAGTGGGAGTATGTTGGAGGCAATGGAGTGGTTGGAGACGACTTGGGTTGGCCAGACGGAGGGGTGGAATGTGACTGCTTGATTGTGCTTCACAAATCTGGCCAGCAACTTCTTAAAGCTTTTCTAGTGACGGGGGCCTTCGCCAACTGGGTTGTGTCAAGGGTACTCCAAACTTTGATCTAGTGGGCCTTCTCCAACCGGAGGTGGATCTCAGGCAAGAGGCTCCTCTCCTTTCCTTCTCCTTCACTCCTCCGCTTCTTTCTTCTTTTCTTTTTCTTCAATTCAATAAGCCCCTCCCTTTGGCCATCATAATTGTGTGTATATAGAGTTTTCAAACTCTTATCTTCCCCAGTTAGCTCCGCATTTCATGGCCTAAGATCTTCACCAACTCTCTTCTTATCCTCTTTTTTCTTATCTCACTGGAGATGGGTTGTGTCGAGGGCATTCCAAACTCTGATCTAGTGGGCTATGGGGTTGCCAGAGATGTATCTCTTGCAAGAGGTTCCTCCCCTTTCCTTCTCCTTCACTGTTCTGCTTCTTTCTTCTTTTCTTTTCTTTTCTTCAATTCAATGAAACCAACCCTCTCCCCCCCCCCTTTAGCCATCATAGTAGTGTGTTTATGTAGGCTTCAAACTCTTATCTTCCCCAGTTAGTTTTGTATTTTATGGCATAAGATCTTCACTAACTCTCTTCTTATTCTCTTTTTCTTCTTATCTCCTCCCCATGTTGTGGAGCTGCCATAACCAATTCATAGAAGCTAGAGAGAAAAGGTGGGCATGGGTTACCGGACTTGACCTCGAGTGACCATGTTCATATTTGTGCCCATTCATATATATATATATATATATATATATATATATATAAAGAGAGAGAGAGAGAGAGAGAGATGATATAGTGAGAACATGAGAACTTAGGAACCAACACTCATAATCTATTGAATATTAGCCAATTATCTAATGCTAACAAGAAAGTATTTTTTGAATCATCTACTTGTTTTATTAAGAATGGTGACACTAACGAAATCTTGTTTTGTGGAAATAGGAAAAATAATGTTTATGTGATCACAACTAATGAATTTGATTATTTGGAGATTGCATGTTTGTCAGCAATAGATAATCTTATGACATTGAAAAGCCGGACATCTCCACTTGAAGTTCCTCAAGCACCTTGAAGTACATCAACTTGTGAAAGGACTCTGTAAGATATCCTCTTCCAAGGACCCTTCACCATGAAGACCATGCTTTCCCACAAAGTAAAGAATCAAGTGAGTACCTCAAGATGCCTAGAGCTACTTCTCATGAATTTGGTTGGACCAATGCAAACCAGAAGGCTAAGTGGGAATAAGTTTGTGATTATGAATGATTACTCAAGGTACATTTGGTTCTCTTCCTCACAAAAGTTGTGCTTTCGAAGTATTCAAAAGACTTGCAGAAAGAGTTACTATTGAGAAAAATGCTCTCATCAAGGCTATTAGAAGTGATAGAGGTGGGGAGTTCATAAATAAAGATTTCATGGAGTATTGTGACAAGAAAGGGATCAAGCATCAACTATTTACACCAAGGACTCCTCAACAAAATGGAGTAGTTAAGAGAAAGAATATATCTCTAATGGAAATTATTAAGTCTTGGACGTGTTAATTTAAGATTTTGATGATGAAACATAGATCATGTATTGAAAGATGAAAATTGCTCTATAATGAATTTCAGATGAATTAGAGCAAGTAGATTTAACTCAAGATAATTTGTCAATTCGAATTTGGATTGAAATTTGGAGACTAGAAATGTTTATTTGATTTTGGACTTGGTCTTGATCATTTCTCAACTGTTTGTGAAGATCGATTGCAAAGCCATGGGACTTCACCAAAGGACCTTCTAGCTGGTCAAAGATGTTCAACCACCTCATTGATGTCTTCTCGAGAGTTTGGAGAAAATTCAATAAGAGGTGCCTTCTTTGTTTGAATTTGAATTGTGCAAATTTGGATATTGAAGTTTCTTATAAAAATAGGAAGCTTGGTGAGTGGAAGGTTTGGCCATTGCGAGGATTGGTTGTAATCGAGATTGGTTGTGATCTTGTCTTGAGTGCTTATGCTAGTGGTCGGGTGTGATTGTTGTGGGTATTGTACTCCTTATGAGTGGCACTAGTGCCTTTAGTTGTGGAGAGCAAGTGTGTGCTAGTGGTCCTAGACTCGGGTGTGAATTTAGGAGGGTAGTGGTTAGCTTGTGAAATCAGGATTGGGTGAAACTTGTAGTAGTTGGACTATAATAATCAGTTTGACCATACTAAAGCATAGAAGATCTAGCCATCCATAGGATACGGTGAGATAGAAGAGAGAAGTAGGAGGTTTGAACCTCCTAAAAAATGTTGTGTTTGTGTTCTTGTCTTTACTTTATTTAGTTGTTTTGATTGTTTTCATCTAAATATCTTTACACTTGTATGGTTTGACAAGTTTATCAATACTTATTGCGATTATTTGTATATAGCTTATTGATAATTGTTTAGTATCTTCATAGGTCAAGATCTATTAAATTCATATTTCGGTTTTAACTTGTTTGCTCAAGTTGTTTAGTTATTTAGTTGTTGACCGAAATTTAAGATTTGGTATCAGAGCTTTCGGACTGAAAGCTAGGATAATCAACCTAATGGCCATGGGGAGAAAAGCAAAAGCCTGGGAAGGACAATTGACAACAAGACCACATTTCTTTGATGGATCTGATTATACTTATTCAAAATTAGGATGAAAATTGTCCTAAGTGTGATTTTGATTTATGGTAGATTGTGCTTGATGGATATATAGATCATATAATCGAAAGAGGATCATGAGATATCAAAGCCAAGAACGCACACTCATTGAATGTCAAAAAAACTATGAATGCATTATTTTATTCTTTAAGTGAGACCAAATATACTAAGGTGTCTTAGTGCACTTCAGCTTAAGAAATTAGGAAGCTTTTGAAAGTGACCCATGAAGGCATATCACAAGTCAAGGATTCCAAGATAAGTCTTCTTACATCGCCATATGAAGCCTTCAAGATGGAAGAAGGTGAAATCATCAATGTCATGTACAACTAATTTAAAAACATTGTTGCTCTTCAAAATTTTGATAAAGAATTGAGATTAGATGTGATCAACTTGAAGCTGCTTGCACCGAAAGTGACAACCATCAAAGAAGCTAAGAATCTTAAGACCATTACCACCAAAAACTACTTGTATCTCTTATACTCATAAAAATACCTTGGAAAGAGACCAAAAAGAGAAATAGATAGACAAGAAGAAAATGAAGAATGTTGCTCTCCAATAGCTATTGTTAGATACTCATGTTGAATATATGGCCTTTTTGACTAGAAATTTAATAAATCTTAAAAATTAGGTGGTGGCAAGAAGAAGAAAAGAAAATTGAAAAGATTCAAGTCATGAATGTATGTGTTTCAGCCATATGAAAAATGAGTGTCTGAATAAGGAAAAGAAAAGGAATTGAGACAAATAAGTTCAGCGAATTAGGCCAGGAGTAAGCTAAGAAATACAAATAATGTATACAAGAATTTTTAAGAGGTTCTCAACTGGAATGTCTTCTCTTTTACAGCACTATGTCCTACGATTGGGTAGGTCTTAAATGCTTCACTATGGCCAAACCGACTACATGTTACAACCTAACTGTACAACCACTTGTACTTCACCAAGCAAGACTCAAGTACTTCACAAACCTACTTGTCTTCACCGCGCTCAACCTTGAGTCGGCTTCATAAGGCACGCTTGTCCTTCACCCCTTGACCTCTAGCTTGACTTCATAAGTAGAAACTTGACACTTACGATTACAACACCACTCAACCCACTTCACACCTGAAGTGTATAACAACCCCTAGTTCAAGCATACAAGATCAACACGATCTTTTACATTACTCAAAAGAGATAACCGAATATAATCTCTAATACCCTAAGGTTGATGAAGTAAAGCTTATCCAAAGCTTATGCCTAATGTAGCACTTCAACCTCTATTTTGAACTATATTTCCCAACATAGAACACTTTAATACTTTGTAATATTTGGAATTTTGTCTTCTTTTCTTATTGATAACAAACTCCTTATATAGGCTTTATATAGCTTATTAATGTTGAGTAGGTTTCTCTAAATTCCAACACTAATTTTCCACTCAAGTTCAAATTCCAAAACTAAATTGTCAACAAGGAACCTACTTAACACATGTCCAAGTCCAAGACACCATGATTGAGACCAATTCCATGTTCAACAATATCCAGGTCCAAAATTTGTCTGATATGTGTTCACTGTAGCCTTCATAGTTTTTCACCACTACATTTAAATTCAAATTCTATATTGAATGAATTAAGACTTCCAATGTTGCCTAACTAGTTCTTCCATAATTCCAAGTAGTAGTTCTAAGGTTTGTTCCAAATGTCTAACCACCACATTTATGATTAGGCCAACCAAACTATACACACAAGAGATTTGACCGAAAGCCCTTGAAAACATTTGTCCAAGATACTTGTTCAAGTCCGAATATCGAAACCAAACTACAAGTTCCAATATCAAGTCCATGCCATGAGTTTATGTTGTCCCATTTTGTGTCCACACTATAATGTTTACATTATTTGTTCAAATTGTCCACAACATTAGCCGAACTCATAAGTTGACGTCCATACATGTTCACAGCTTGTGTTCAAGCTTCATCATTAACATGGCTTAGTCAAACTCATAAATTGAGTTTTATCATCAAAATAAGATAGTTTCATAAGCAAAAAGCCATAGGTAACACTATGGGTAAATTCATTTTATTTATTCCAAATTTTGTGATTTCATGGAATAAATAAAATTGGAAATTGGATTGATTAGCCAATGGTTTTGTGTTTTCAAATTGTTTGATTGTTTGATTATTTAATATATTTGGCTCAGTCGCTTGATGGAGGGGTTTTTCACAATAATTAGTCATCCATTGAAATAGAACATCAATTTGCAAGCCTAATTAGATGTTAATCAATTTAGTGCTTTCAAATTCTAATTTAGACGCAAATATTCATGTTAATGGACATGTTTACAAGCGTGTTTAAAAGTTAAATGAGTTCATATGCAGACATGGGTCGGACATGACTATTTCGGGTGCGACACTTCTGAGCCTTTCTTAAATCTTTGGAGGAAGAAAGAATAACATCGAAGTGTAATTGTCGAAATCCAAGTGCAATAGAGTGATAGCCAGAGAGTTCAAAGTTTGCATGTGATTAGACACTGTCTAAATTGTTTGTTTTCCTCAAAAATTAAGGCTTTGAAGGTTTCTTGACTAATTCTAAAGTCTTATTTTGATCGACGCAAGATTTTGAGGGTTTGCTTCATCGGAGAGGAATTGAGTTTGGTAATCATTTCTAAATCAATTCTCTTGTTTATTTGAAGGTATTTTGATCAGTTGATTGGTGGAGTGTTTAGAATATAATCTAAGTCTTCTCTTCTTGTGCTTTTCTAAGTTGTGCGAAGGGACTATGGATATTCAACTTTGGTTAACAACTTTTGAATAAAAGACTTATTCCCATTAGTTTGCACTTTTGGTCGGGGCTCTTCCAATTGAGGATGATGAAGCTTTGAGTTCCAAGCTTAAAGGGAAAAATGTCGACAATGAACGAAGTTTAACTGAATATTTTCTGATGGAAAGACAAATCTTTCTTTTGAGAGTCTCATAACTCAGAATCTAATTCTTGACAAGCAAATGATGATTGATGACTATGTTGTTTAAGTGGATGGATTTGTAGGCTTTAGAGACACAAGGATGGTATTCATTTTCATGTCTGGAACCACAAGATGTCATGACTTTGCTTACAGAACTTTATCATT
>JAURVB010011504.1:0-63192 GCA_033002965.1 Piper betle | reverse complement strand
ACACACTTACATCAGCCATATGCTCCAGCCCCCAGATTTCAAGTCCAACTCGTCCAAACAACTCCCCTGAGAATTGCTGGCTCGAAGCATCTTTAAGACTTTGCAATGCAACCAGTATTTCAACAACTCCCACAATTTTCCTCTTCCTCCCTATAAAACCTTGCCGGTAATAAGCCCAACACGAACTCACATCATCTAGTAGCTATCTCTTTAGACAAGTGGAGATAGATACGTCTGATTCACCTCCTAGCAAACCAAACACGGTAAGTGAAACCATAACCCCGGATTCAGCACTTACCGTGTTTGGTTTGCTAGGAGGTGAATCAAATGTCTTTATCTCCACTTGCCTAGAGAGACAGCCACTAGATGAGGTGAGTTCGTGTTGGGCTTATTACCAGCAAGGTTTTATAGGGAGGAAGAGGAAAACAGTCGGAGTTGTTGAAATACTGGCTGTATTGCAAAGTCTTAAAGATGCTTCGAGCCAGTAATTCTCAGAACCACAGGGAGTTGTTTGGACGAGTTGGACTAGAAATCTGGAGGCTGGAGCATATGACCGATGTAAGTGTGTAGGTATACAAATAAGGTCTGGGGCTAGCAAGATCGGGATGATGCAATGGCAGAGCTGGAACCATGGTGCGGCGCGTCTAAGGTACATAGAGTGGGGTTGGTGCTATGGGAGAAGGTATTCAACTTGTTACTGAAGAGGGCAAACCTTCCTTCCGATGAGGACATCGGCTCTCATTGGTGAGGGAGGATGTTACAGCCGTGATTCATGGACATCACCAAGAACTAGGGTTTGGGTGTTGTCCCTAGGTTTCCCGCGTCCACGAAGGAAAAAATTGACATAGTTTTAACCTATTGGAAGTACCCCCAAATTCAACACTAGTTATTGTCATTTTCACAAATGTGGGAAAGGAAAGTACAAAAAATTTGTATATGAGATATCTATTCTCAAATTAAGGCCCTTGAGGAAAATAAAGTTACAAAAAGAAAAAAGTTATAATTTCAAAAAATTTTAAATAAATATATTTTTATAACCTTTTTCAGTTTTATAATATTTATATTTGGGTTTATTAAATTTAATTATGGTTTAGTTATAATTAATATTTTAAAATTTATTAATTACTACAATATATTACAAAAGTAGCCTTTTATAGAAATTAATTTATTTTAAAATATTACGCAGGTTGTGGGAATATGATTTATGTGAATATTAATCGACCTATTAATATTTGACGTAGCTATATACACATTTGTGGTAATAAATATGAAATAATTATCAAGATTCTATGTGAATAATAAATTAGTCCAAAGATAAGTTTATTATTTAATAGAATTTATTGTCTATATTTGATTACTGTACTAAGAATACCACTTACAAATTAAATATTTTTGTCCAAAGACTATATATTAATGTTGCGCTAAGCATCTTTTGATGAGATTTACCATTTTTAAATTATTAATCTTATTATGTACATGTTATTTTGTTTTATTTTTAATTAATCTATCTACTTCTATGATTTCTGCCAACATCAATTTAGTTCTAATGCTTAAAGATAATTTTAAGGATTAGAATCAAAATGTGATGATCGTTCTCGGCTTCATAGATCTTGACCTTGCGTTAAGGACTGAACAACCTACTTCTCCTACTGAGAAAAGTTTTATTAAAGAAAAATAAGACTTTGAGAAGTGAGAACGTTCAAATCGTATGAGTCTGCGTGAGATTTTAGAGACCTTCAAGGGTGATGCATCTGATAAGGTTACTACACTCACCGAGTTTCTTAAAGAAATTGAAAAATATTTTGTAAAAAATGATAAAGCTGAAACAAGTAGGATTTTGTCGAACTTGATTTCAATGAAGTTTACAAAACAAGCATAAGAGAGTATATCTGAAAAATGTCAAATATTACTTTAAAACCAAAAGCACTAAAGTTAGAATTAGTAGGAAATGAGCTCATTAAGAGTAAGAACATGCTGATAATGCTAGTAGTGATTCTTACTTCAACCTTTCTTCTTCTTAAACATTATAAGAAATAAGCTCATTAAGAGTCCATTTGTCCCTTAGCAATTGTAAGGGACCTTAAATTGACTAAATTGTGCCAAAAGAGAAATTAAAACTAAATTCATGAAAAAATCCTTAGATAACTCTAACTTTAGTGCTTTTAGTTTTAAAATAATATTTGATATTTTTAAGATGTACTCTCTTATGTTTATTTTGTCTTTAAACTTCATTGAAATAAAGTTCGATAAAATCATACTTGTTTCAGCCTTATCATTTTTTACAAAACCCTTTTCAATTTCTTTAAAAAACTTAGTGACTATAGTAATCTTCTTAGACACATCGCCTCTGACGGTCTCTGAAATCCCATGCTTGATGATCATAAGACTTATATGATTTGAACGTTCTCACTTTTCAATATATTATTTTTCCTCAATGAAATTTTTGTCCGTAGAGAAGCAGGTTGTTCCTTCACGCAAGGTCAAGATCAATGCAGCTGAGAACGATAATCATGCTCTCATTCCAATTTTTAAAAAGCATTGGAACTGAATTGATCTTAACAAAAATCATAGAAGAAGATTGATTAACTAAAAATAGAACAAAATAGCATGCACATTATAAGATTAATAATTTTAAAAATGGTAAATCTCATCAAAAGATACCTAGCACAACATTAATATTTAGTCTTTAGACAAAAATATTAATTTATATATAGTACTCTTGGTACAGTAATCAAATATGGACAGTAAATCATATTAAATAATAAATTTATCTTTGGACTAATTTATTATTCACATGAAATCTTGATAATTATCTCATATTTATTACTACAAATGTGTATATAACTACGTTAAATATTAACTTTCCTTTTGACCGATTAAAATTCGTATGAATCATATACACACAACCTTCTTAATATTTTAAAATAAATTATTTTTTACAAAAGTGACTTCTTCAGTAGTATATTATAGTAATTAATAAATTCTAAAATATTAATTATAACAAAATCATAATTTAAATTTAATAATCCAAAATATAAGTAACATAAAATCGAAAGAGGGTATACAAGTATTTTTATTTAGAAATTTTTGAAATTATAATTCTTTTTTTGTAACTTTATTTTCCTCATTTGATATTTTACCAAAAATGAATCTTGATTTGAGAATAAATATCTCATATACAAATTTTTTTTTACTTTTCCTTTCCCACATTTATGAAAATGACAATAACTAGTGCCGAATTTAGAGTACTTCTAATGAGTTGAAGTTTATGTTAATTTGTTCTCTCTTACAAACTATTATTATTTTGGAATCCTAAATCATTAATTCTTAATCTTGATCTAAAATTAAACACAAATTAAATTAATTTTCAATGATCTAAAACGAAGATACACAAATCAAATTAATCTTCAATGATCCAATACGAATTCTCTAATACTACTTGTTGTATATTTAACTTAACCTAAAAAAAACATCAAAATAAAACTTCTTTTTCTTCTTCATATTAAATCATCAAAAAAATAGATTTTGATAACGAAAGTGTACCTGAATTTATAAAATTAAAATAATTCTTGACTTTTTAAAATTTTGATCTTCCAAGTTTAACATCAATTCTTCAAAATCAGAATTTTTAGATGACAAGATGCCAACGAGCGATCTTTATTTTTTATAATTTTAATTTAACCTATTATAAATTAAAAATTACAAAAATGATATATATACATATTTATCCATAATTATCTTAAATATTAATAATTTATTAATTTTAATTTTAATAAATTTATTTAATTAGGTCAAACTTTAATAATAACATATAATATAATTATATATATATATATATACGTCCAAATAAAAAAAATGAAGGCTTCACGACGGGGGTATTGGACAGTCATGGGATGGTCGGGTTTGGCCAAAAAAGTCGTCGGAGTTGGTCTCTTGAACCTGCAAAGCAGATGAGAGTTACCTTTTTCTTCGTCGTCGGCAGGCATGGGAGGGGCTTTGGCCGGCGGCGTTGCTTTGGAGCAGGCGACCACCAGGGAACGGAGAGGGGTCTTCGGTCTTTGCTTTGGGGAAATTGGACAGGCTTCGACGTCGTCTTGCTCCCCCGATGGAGTCTTCGCTCGACCTGTTTTCCACTCCGGCCTCTTCTTCTCCCTCTTTCGGTCCGATTAATCTTGCGGGGGTGGGTGAGTATTTATAGAGAGGAGTAGGTTGGTGAAAGGGTTAAAAGTTGCGTTTATCTCATGAATTTGACGAGGATGTGAAGAGTTGGAGGGAAGTAAATCATTGCACCTTCCTCCCATGTTTGCCCGAGGTACATCTCCAAATAGACATAGATGAATAACAGAAAATCCTTCCCCTCTTTATCCCATGCACGTCTCCTTCTCTCCTGATTATTATTATTATTTTCAAGTGCTGACGTGGCCGAGTCAATACACCAGATAAACAGGGTTATATATATATATATATATATATAGATATATATATAGAACCAACCTTAATATTTTATTATTTTATTTTGTATCCAGAATCAGAAACTTAACAGTTCGAACCAAAATTCGGACACCCAAAGCCATCTCCTCCCGAGTCCCAAAGATCGAAATGCAAACTTGGCTCCCGGAATTGACCATAATTTGTGAAATATGAGCGTCGGTCATCTCTATTCCAAACGTCCGTTTCCGTATGATTCAGGGTCCGAGTCATACCCGCTTGGAGTGGTGGGATAAAACCCTGTCGCCACCCGGTCGGCCTCGGAGAAGAGGTGCGGTTTTGGCGGCGGCGGCGGCCAGGTTTTCTTCGCCGGAGTCGGCCATGGAGACGACGGCGGCGGCGGCGGCGGATAAGACGGCGGAAGATCTGCGCAAGGAAATCGAGGAGCTCCGCCGCCAGCAGCGTGAGGTGCTTCCTCTTTCTCCTAACCTTTTTCATACTCTATACTTCGATGGTATGTTCGCCTGAATCCTACGATCCTCCGATTTGGGCAGATCACTGAGCGGCTTCGGGATCCCAGGGGCATCCGTCGCGGTGGATTGGCGGCTAATGGCGGGCGGGGAATCGGCCTCCGTCAGAGGGGACTTGTTCGCCCCGTAATTCTTCTATTCCCCGAAGCTTTGTTGCAGTTTCTTTTGTTTTTTTGTTATTTTTTGTTTATGTGAGCTTTGTTTTTTTTTGGGTGCGTGTTGTGATTAGGCCGGGCGGGTCGATTCGGAGGACCAGCCGCCTCCGAAGAAGCGACTGTCATCTGCTGTTGTTCGGGTAATGGATTTGATTTTACTGTTTGTAAGTAGGTCAAATTTGCCTGTTCATATGTTTGTTTTGGTTAATGGTGTGGTGGTGTGTGAAATTGGGGGAAGGTTGAGGATGGGGAGATTGCGGAAGAGGGTGGTGAAAAGGAAGCGAGAGTGGAAGTGGTGACCGGAGCTGGGCCTGCAACAGGAAGTGAGACAGAGAGAAAGCCTGTGAACTCATTTTTTGGAGGGCGTAGACTGGAGAATAATCAGCGAGAGCGCAGAGCCATGGTTCGTATTTTTTGTGTGCCCGAAGGAAAATGGTGGTACTTTATTTAGTTCATTTGGTTCGATTATTTATCCTTTTTTTTTGGCACAAGGACTTTGATATTCCGGCAAGTGAACCTGTGCCCAGGGTTCTTCCAAAGAATGAAGATCCGAGCTTGGTCAAGAGAAATAGGAGGATGTTGGGACAGCTTCTTGGGACACTGGAGGTGCCATATTTTTTTGTTATCATGATACTAATTACATACGAACTATGGTACTCGCCTCTTGCTTAGCTATGTGGCGCATGGAAGCCTTTAAAGAGATTTTAAATGAAATCCACAAGTTCTCATTATTTAACTTATCGCGTAGCAGTGAATGTAAATACCTGTAAAAGAAGCCATTCATCAAGTGACGGATGAGGTTGTTAGCTGCATTTTTTCCTATTAGCCTATATGTAAATCCCATTATTAATAGTTGGTAGCTAGATTCATGGTTTACTTCGAAATGTTTCAATGTTTTAGCTGGATATAATCTCACATAAAATTTCAAACATATTTTTCTCTTGTTTTGTCAGAAATTTCGTCAAGAAGATCAGAATTTGTCGTCTTCAGAGGCCTTCATGCGCAGATCTGATTCTTTAAAAAAGGTATGGTGATTATATTTTTTTGTCTATACACAGTTTTTGCATACAAAGTTTTTGTTTCACTTTCGATTTTCTTTCAGAATGTCAAGATGCTAATTTTTATCTGATAAGCAATATAGATTTCTTTGTTATCTAGAATCCATTTTTTGATGTTAAATTTATTTCAAAGAATGAATTGAGGTAACAATAAGCTTTGGCAATTTACGGATCTTTCCTTCTGGGAAAAAGTCCAAGCTTTAAGATTTAGGCAGCTACACAAAAGTTCTTGTATCACTGCTAGATAGCACTGCATTTTGCAAGGAGAAAACAGGTTTATTGTGTTTTAGAAACAGAAATACTTTTTTTTTTTGTAGGATTTTCTTTCGTGGCTTAGGCGGTTTATTTTGGTCGTTTAAAACTTCGAAGGGAAACCAAGTATTTTGCATTTGACTCATTTCCATCTTTATGTAGCACTTATTAATCACATGATGATATGTATGACGTAAAGTTTTAATAACTATAGATAGAAATTTTTTGTTTAGACTCAGCATGAACTCCTTACATTAAGGTGCAGTTTGAAATATGGGTGAAGTTATTACTCAATGGTGTTTCGGCCTAATATGAAGTGAGGAGCCTGTGGTTGTGTATCTATGTGATGAGTGACCATGCAAAATCTGGGTTCTTTAGCAAGATATATTTGTGTTCCCACTTTTCCTTGAAGGTGATAGGTGTTAGCTCTGTGCCAAATGCGAATGGTGTTGGTGTGCTTCATGATCATGTTGTTTTCATAGAAATCATGCAGTTTCAGTTGATAAAGTGATACCTTCTCCACTTGCAGGCAGAACAGAGGGCTCGCGAGGAAAGTGAAAGATTGAGGCAACAAGAACGTGAACAAATTGCTGAGAAACGACGACGTGATTTGGTAGGTTACGATGGTTGTTCTAGTCTGTTTCTCGTAGCATCATCTCAAGGCATAACTTTTCAGTCATTGTTTTTTTATCATATTCTCTGTCTTTGGGTGGATAGACTCTTCGAGCCCGAGTTGCTGCTAAGGCGGAAGAGAAACGGTTGGAATTGCTTTTTCTTCAGTGGAGTGAGCATCATAAAAAGCTTAGCAATTTCCTAAGGCAAGTGCCATCTAATCACTTAACCATGCTTTAATGATGTAATGTGTTGTTCTCTTCTCAAGTTATGTTTGTCTTCTGGCTGTGTATTTGCATAACCTGTTTCTCTTACCTATTTTGCAGGTTATTTTTATTTCTGGTCCAAGTATCCATATTGACAATTTTGTAGCGACAAGATAAGTTTCTGTACAAGTGAATGGAGTTGGATTCTGAAGACAGCAGAGCCTTGTTGCCTTGACGGTTATCACATGGTAATTGAGATTGACATCTAATTAGTGCTTTCTTTTTATGACTGTTTCAGGACGAAGGCAGAGCCTCAAATTTTTTACTTACCAGTAAAACCTTTGGAAGAAGACCCGGTTGTGATTGAACAGAAGAAAGAACAGGTACTAGCTACTGGATGATGTTAGCGTTATATTTATTGTTTTGACTCAACTAGGCCGTTTAGCTACTACTTATTGATATATGTGAGATGCAAGAAATGAGTTTTCAGTCCAATAAATTTTTAAAGTACACAAAGTTAAGGATCTATGTGAGAAAACATGTATGTTTATTTATTCAAGCATTGACATGGATTACAATTAAGTTGATTGATGGGACTAAGGCCCATGTCATTGGCCTTAATTATTTGACTTTTGGTAGAAGGTGATGATATGATGATGAAAATCAACTTTGGTTACGACCTAAATAATAACCGATAATTATACCCTACTTTTGTGTGCTGAGCAGAGATGTGGTGAGTTTTTGATGTGACATACTGTTCTGGTTTTTCTTGCATTAGAAATAAGTAACACATACACCCATAGACACCCACATATATATATATATATATATATATATATATATATATATATATTGAGCAAAGATGTCATATATTTTCACTTGATATGTACCACACACAAAATAACTTGTGTGCATATGATTATGAGAAAGGTTCTTATTCTTCCATTGCTCATACTTACTCATATGATGTGATCGGATCCTTGTCAACTGCTCAATTTTTTTGGTCACTTCTGCTAGCATGATGATGATGATGGGGAACTGTTGAAAATAAATCTGTTGCAGGCTTTTCAAGAGTGGAAATCTGCTCGAAGAGAAGAGCTCTCGGGTTACCAGAAACGGATTGGAGAACAGTTCCTTGCAAACGTTGAGTCTGAATTGGAGAGATGGAAGAATCCAAGAAATGCAAGAAAAGCAAACAACTTGATAAATCTGCAGGAGACCATGGATAAGGAGCTGGAGAATCATAGACTTGAGCATGGACCCAAAACCAGAAAAGTTCCTGGAACCAACGATGATGAAGAGGATGTAGAAGATATTGCAGGTGAAGACTATATGATGGATGATGTACTTGAAGTGGACGAGAACAGGCAGATGGATGAGGCTCCCAAGGTTGAAGCAGGTAGCACAAGCAAAGGGCTTGGTGAAGAGCTGTAGAGTCTCATATATGGTATGTTTAGTGTAGCATGTTGTTTCAATTATAAATTAGGATGCTAATTATATCTGCCATTGTCCACTTGTTAGCATTTTTTATGGTTGCTATGTTTGTTAAGTGAAATAATATCGTGCGTTGCTGGCAATGTGGATTACATCAGTAAGCTTAATCTTGTATTGAGTCGCTGCTATAACACCATGATGTTTCTTCCCCTTGTAGATGATTTCGCAGTTTTTTTACTTAGCTTTGTTTGGTTGTCTTGAAATCATACAAAAAAATGCAAAATCTGGAGATAAAAAATTTGCTTGTGTTTAGTTATTGAGAAATTTACTCAAAGAAAATTTTACTTTCGGGCGTTATGTAAAAATTTTACAAAGTAATTTTTTTTTGTGAAAAAACATAAGAAATTGAGGGAAATTTTAAAAACATAAGAGAAAGAAATATTTTATTTTTATTTTATTTTTTTACTATTCAATCATAAAAAGAAATCTTTAAAATTTGTATATTATTTTATTTTATTTTATTTTTGTTTTTTATGAAATTATTATTTTTTATTTACACTTTTTATACCAATGGATCCTAAGATTAAGTTGGTAATGTCTGAATGCTCGGGAGTCACGGAAGTCTATTTGAGCTACCAGACTTAAAGCAGTCAGCTGAATGATAAAAATTGTGTGCGAATTTGCCTTTTCAGTTTGACGGGATTTTGTTAATTAAGGGCTCCTGCGCTTGACAATTGGCGAGCCATTGACAGAGAATAACCGTCTTTATTGATGGCATGGGGTGTTTAGTCAATATGACAGACTTTAAACATTTCATATAGTTTTTTTGTTAGATGAAACAAAAAACAGGAACTCTAAACGTATACGAAGTATTAGAGGACAACATTGGACGCCACCTTGGAATAAATAATCTGATAAAAGCATTCGACAAAAATTATTAGTTTTTTATTTTTTATTTTGTTTTTCTACACATTTAATTTATCATTGTACGTGGCGTTTGCATTAATAACATGGGTTTCTTCCTTAATACTCTCAACATGCAAACCCCTGATCAGCCACGTTTGACATCAAACTTGAAATTTGTTAACGCCAATGACCTTTTTTGTTTTCCATTAAAAAATGCTGCACTCGAATTGTTGGTATGGAAGGTTGCAAGGTAGTTAATACTACAAATAATAAATTTATTTGTATGGGAGGTAATAGGGCTGAGCACAAATCGAGTTTAGCCTAGTTTTATCCAATTCAAACTAAGCTTATTTGATAATTTTGCTCCAATTTAACTTCGTTCTGACAATTTTTTCCCCGGCAATGGCCTCTTTACAAAGAGAACATTTAAGACGAACAGATTCGACATGGTTTATCAATTCCAGTGGCAACGAAATGAAACTTCCATTCTTTGGAAATAAGTAAATCTGATGGCGGAATGAGCCTTGTTCAATGCGATTGATCTTCTTTTTTCGACTTAATGAAATGGTATGTTGACTTCTTATTTTGCATCCTCGTATGAAGAAGACAACGTCCACTGAAAAGAAAGAATCAAGAACAGTTAAGCGTGTTTGCTTTCGTCTCTGCCGTCTGTCCCTCCTTTCGAGAAGATAAATGAGCCTATAAATTCACAAACTAGTGGAGAACATAAATTACAATCGCTACTACAACGCCCAAGATCGAAGAATTCTCATGGAACAACTTGTCAACTGAATATTTTGGTTTTGAAATCATTATGCAGAACCTACATGAATGTTATATATTGCAATCTTATTCACTTATCTTTGTTGATGAAAGAGTTGAGAACGGTCGCCACAGCAGCAGCAAAGGCAGGATTAGAGGTAATTCCACTCATACTCTCCGCGAGAGATTTCTCTTCTTCACCGCTGGTCCATTCCCTCTTATGTCGTCCCCAGCCATTAGAAATGGTATATCTACTTGCCTGATCTCCAGAACTAGGACCGGGAAATCCGTTGGCATTTGATACACAAGGCCGTCTTCGGGCTAAGTCCAGAATGCTGCTTGAGTCAATAATGTTGCCCATGAAGGAGGCCTGGGTAGATTGTGAAACAGCAATATTGTTGCTGTTCATGTTACCTCTCAGATAAGGACTAGAGAAAGGTACAGGAAATGGGCTAGAAGCCTCCAGCATATTGGTGTCCTGTGATGGTGAATCTTCTCCGGCCAAAGGGTGAAACCTGCCGGAGAAGTAGCTGCACACGCCACCGTAGATGCCCCCACCGGCATAGGGTGGTTGTGGGTGCCCTCATACGTTGTGATGAGGATTGACATGTCCTCTAGGCATCTTTGCACCTGCTTATATTAGCAGGATAAGTTCGAACGATCACAAGCAAATCAAACAAAGAAGACACGAATGTTGAATATTATCAAGATGTTTGTTTGAACTAATATTCCTTCCTATCTTGAACATTTCTTTCGTGAAACACATGAACGAATGCGATGAAACCAGTTTGGTAATTACCTGTTTCCTCACGGGGCATCCAGGGGCCACAGTGCACCTGTAATAGGCTCTTGGGCAAGGGTTCCCCTTGGAGATCTTTTGACCGTATTTTCTCCATTGGCAGCCATCGTTCATCTGCAATTAGCTTGCGTCAAATTTTGAAAATTTATAGTTTTAGAACTCCAATATTTTTAAGTTTTATCTTACCATATTTCCATGGCATTTCAATCGAACGCCATCAATTGCATCAAATTATAACAATTAGTCTAAACAGATTTTAAATAACTCACCGTATTGATCCCTCATATTAAAGCTAGCTGTATGATCAAAATATAGTTCCTAGTTTATCGTTTTATAAAATAAATAAATAAATACCTGTTTTGTGTGACTTTTAACCCTTTATGAACATGATAATAATGTCGATGACTCTAAAGTCTAATCAGCTTTGGAGCCATGCACTATGAGTTTCGTAAGTAAATTCCTTTGAGTCGTATCGAAGTTCTAATAGTATGGGCAAATTACAAATTTTTGGAGTACGCAGTTGATGCTCATATATAGAGGGAAGATTAAACTGCATATATTAAATTAACTTACTGTAGGAGCTTGGCATCTAGCTCTCACTGAAACTCTTGCTTTGCGGTTGGCTCCGGGAGGGGATATATGACTCGTAACACCAACCAACTCGCTCTTGCTCGCCTGTTTCTCATGACTTGTTGCCCTCTCCTCTTTCTTATCTTTGTTCTCCTGCAATTGCGTATGAGACACTGCAGGTTGCAATGTTAACGACAGCCCCAATTCCATTGCACCAACCATCTCCTTCCCTTGAGCTATTTGCTCCTTTTTCTCGTTGTTATCATTGTTTTGATTGTGCCCTTTGGGTGCATGGTCTTCTTTACCAAGCAAAAGGGCGGTTTGCTGATAATTCAAGCCCAGTGCAAGTATGAATCATTATTAATGTAGAATAATAGCTAAGAAGAAAACTTGGTAGTACGATAGTAGGATTATACCTTCTCATGAACTTGATTTTGGATGGTGGCTAACTTCATCTGTAGATTATAATAATCGTTCATAGTTTTCTCCACAACTTCTCTTAAAAATTCGTTCTCTCCTCTTATGCGATTCATTTCTGTCTGCAACACGGATAACTGGCCCAATATTTGATATATAAGATCAGTTATTAGAAAGAAGGAGAGGTACAAGAGATGCAGGATGCACTTCGTAAATATTAAAACCAAGCAAAGAGAGATGATCAAGACATGAGAAGCTCAATAGTACCTCGTCTGCTTTCATCTTATCAGGTATGCCATCCATTGATGATTGGTTTTGGCTTTCTTCCTCATCTTTCTTTTCTCCTTTGTTTTTCGGTTCCTGTACTTGATCATGTTCATCACCTGCAGTTGAAGCTTCCATTTCTTCCTGATCATCCCCATCGGCCATCTTTGGTGAAAGATCGATTTGCATAGTTCTAGGAGATAATTCTGATCTCCAGCTGATCTTTTCTTCTTCCTTGTCTCTCTCTCTTTCTCTGCCTCTCTCTCTCTGCTTGGAAAACAGTGAACGTTTAAGAAGATTTAAGACCACTTTGGAGCCACCGAAGTCAATTCTCTCATTTCTAAGACGTATTTATTACAACCACGAGACGCATCTTTAGTCTTGACTTTGCTTCATTATTATCATCTGTTTATGATTAATGTTCGGCTCCTTAGTAAATTATTTTATAGTAGTTCGAGACCACACTACCCTCGATTGACGAATAATTAAAAATTAGCATGCAGGAAAAGTAAGGTTTAGCTGTAAAATCTAGTCACCAAGAAGCATGTATTAGGGTTTTCCGGAGAGTAATTTCGGACTCAAAGACGGAGGAAGATGAACCGAAGTGGTTGAGCTCCGGCATGCAGAGCTCGGTGGCGAATAGAGGTTTTCGGCAAACCAGAAACCCTCTATAGTAGTCGCATCAGTTATAAATAACATATAAGATGACAAAGTTGAATGTTGTATTTGATTTCAAAAAAATTGTTCATTATAAACTTTGCAACTGTATATACTGCCTCTAGATACATACTATGAATTACAATTCTCCTTATTCCTTTTTCTCCTGTTTGTCTATTCTAAACGACTAAAAACAATCACCTCTTGTGGAATAATAATTCTAAAAATTCAACGTTCATCAACAGTTGATTTGGTTTCCGTACGTATAAAATTATAAACTATGATCGACGCCTTACTAAGTTCTGGCTTGAAAATTATCACATCAATTTATAGCTAGATTATTAATATCGTAACATCGTAATTAGTTTTTTCTATTTAATCTACAACAAAATAAAAAGAAAACTTCACCTAGATGTTTAAATCAATTGGAAAAATCCGTTGTTTAGGTAAGTATTAATGATGCTTATAAGAAGCCGTAATCTATGGCAATTAATTATGAAATGAACGACGATCGATATATCAGTAGTAAGGATATCTTTGTCATTTCCTATAAGGATGCAGTCAACTTGAGAAATTCTTAGATTTTATAGCATAATATAAATGGAAGTTAGAGACGAGTCTATTTATTAAATGCGACTTATATTAGTTATAAAGAATCGCACGATGTAAAGAAACGCAAATTAAAGCTTGCACGAAAACCCAAATGAAGGGCTTTGGGATCGTCATCACCTCTTGAATATGTCAACCAGAAGACCCTCGTTTTTTTCTACTATTAATTTTTGCAGGTTACTTGACAAGACTTCTTGCCATTCCACCTCCATCAAATCCTATCATGCTAATTAATTTTTCTTTGCTAATCAACTATTTTCTATGGTTCTAACTCACCGCTTAAATAATGTTGGCAACGTCAAAGGTTAGTAGACATAAGTTTGCATATATCAAGGTCATCAATTCATTTTTTGTTTAACTGGATCAAAAACTGATCATGGTGAGTGGCCAAATTAGCAAATATATACTACCAGCTCACCAATATTAATCTGAATAAACTCAAGTCCAACATCATCCCCAAAATGTATGTCAGACAAGAATATATTAAGATATGTATATGGTGCTAGCATTTCACATATGAGTAGCTAAGGGATTACTCATGATCCTTATTCAACGGCCTAAACAGGCTTTAAATATGCTCAACAGTGGGTGATCAGCCATTAATACTTGTGTTTAATCCACCGAAAAATTCTTCCGATACTGATCTTCTCCTAAAAACTGGTTAATTATTTACCGATTAGTTGTGCTGGGTTATTAATACATACCAGCTGGTAAGGAGATCGACTAAGCAAAATTGCTTAATCAATTAGAGTAATTATATATGTTTTGGTTGACACTGACTACACATAACATATTTCTATTCACGGAGTGAGATATCATGAAGGCGTGGACTATGGAGCAAACGTCGCCGCAGCCACCTCTCCGTTGGTTCCTTTCACATATAAAAACAATGGTCGTGCGTTGGCCCCGATCATTAGTTTTGAAGTGATGATAAGGGTGACTTGGGCGCCATTAAAGGCTGACCAGGGAGCTCGGGATTGCAGACCTTTGTTTGTTTTTTCTTTTCTTCTTTCTCTCCGGATAATCATGTTCGTCAGGCTAGCTAGCTCTTGCTCGTTGCCGCCTTCCTCGGGCTTCAACGCCTACTTCGGCTTCTTCCTTTCTTGATACCGAAAAATACTTGAGACATCTATTAGCATCTAATTTAACGAAGATGTGATCCCTTCTCTTTTCTGTTTGCTAGCTTCCACGCGAAGACGCAAAAAACACCTTGTTTAATTACGTCCCCTTGCATTGACTTCTCGGCCATGACTTAGACTTCTGAGAAGTTCCTAATGTATGTAACATATGGTTTTCACATATAAATGTGTCTGCATGATCCCTTGACCTTATGCGTTCCCACTGCAAAATAAGAAATTCATGATTTTGAATATAAATTAGCTTGTTTCTTCCAACTTCCTGATATGGGTACTGTTCATTCCGGTTCTCCTGGACGGCAGGTTAATTTTTAAAGCATAAAATTTAATTTCTTGGCCGCTCCGATGCTATACCAGCTGCAGCTAATATAGTCTAATTAAAGACAACCAATGTTTAATGCCCAAAAATCTTCAAAATAATCCCATTTTTATCTAAGTTTTTTTCATGGGATGATGTTATATCAGATATGTAATTACAATTACCGCGTATAGTTATATATGTACACTAGCTAGGAATACATATATGCATGTGTTGTGCCTCTGTCTATGGCAAATATTGATGATCACGATATATTAGTTATCAAGATAATGAGAAACTAAAGATCAGCTATAGAAAGTTTCATATTGGAGATAGATAGTTAGTAATGGGATTCGATTTAGCTCAAACAATTATATACATATGCGCATTTGAAGTGGGAAAGCATGGGGAGGGGTCGAGATCCGATGAGTAGTACAAGTTGTAGGTGGGGGAGGTGACACCTCAATGGCAAACTCATTGACCCACAACTGTTTTCTTGATTTTGCGTCTCGCCTACTCCACTCATAACCTCTCTATTTCATGCAGCCAACTTGATTTGGCCTTTCACGTGAGCTGGGTGCCCCGGCTCTCATGGATTCACAGCAGTGAACAGTCATATATGATATAGTAGCTAGTGAAGATCGTCAACGATAGTGAACCTCGATAGTGTATAAAAGTGGCCTGCTTTGTCTGACACGAGTTTGTGTGATATAAGTTTGGATTTATCACGTCATATTTTGAAATGATTGATGACTTTATATATACTAATGGAAAATTTTTATTTTTAAATTAATTTTTAAATTAAAAGAGACATTTAACACCTGCTGCAAGACCTTTTTGGGGTCCATTAAGCCCAACAGTGGTATCAGAGGTTGGTTGATTTTAATATTGCATTGAGTGAACCCAAATTGAAGTTTCTTAAAATTTTACTATAACATGTGGACCTAACATATAATGAGGGTGAGATGATTCAGATAGGCTAGCATGAATTGGAAACTCCTGGAACTTTACTATAACAAGTGGACCTAACATCTGATGAATGTGAGATTTTTCAGGTGGGCTAGCCCAAATTAGAATCTCTTAAAACTTCATTATAACACGTACACCTAACATGCGGTGAAAGTGAAATGATTCGGATGGTATGATGTGTGAGGGGGAGAATTGTCGAGTTTATCCTACATCATGTTTAAATGTGACTATAGGCTAATGAAAAAATCTTATTTTTAAGTTGACTTTTAGATTAAAAGAAACCTATGACACCTGTTGCATGTCCCTTATATATATACCCACACCTTTTATATATATATATATAGGGTAAAATGAAGAAGAGCAAGGGGCAGAAAAAATTTCTGCCCCAAGCTCTTCTGGGCCGTCCGATTATAAGGACGACCCAAATTTCTTATTAAAAAAAAATTTTAATACGCGCCGCCGCCGCCGCCACCCGCCGCCGCCCTCCCCCCTCCTTGCTCCCCGTCGCGGACGTCGCCGCCCAGCCGCAGCCACCCTGTCGCCGCCACCGCCCCGTCGCGGATGCTGCCGCTCCCTCCTCTTCGCTCCCCCGCCGCGGACGCCGCCGCCCAGCCGCAGCCACCCTGTCGCGGCCACCGCCCCGTCGCGGACGCCGCCGCCCTCCCTCCTCTTCGCTCCCCGCTGCGGATGCCGCCGCCTAGCCGCGGATGCCGCCGCCTAGCCGCGGACGCCCACCCTCGACAAAGTTTTTTTTCTTGTCGGGGCCGCCGCCGGCCAGATCCGGCCGCGACAGGCTGGACTTGGCCGTCCCCCGGCCAGATCTGGTCGGGGGACGGCCAGGTCCAGCCTGTCGCGGCCGGATTTGGCCGGCGACGGCCCCGACAAGAAAAAAAACTTTGTCGAGGGCGCCGGGGAGGGGGCCGTGGCGGGCACCAGGGCGGGGGCCGGGGCGGGCGCCGAGGCAGGGGCCGGGGCAGGCCAGATCGAGGCAAAGGGTCGGCGGCGGCGGCGCTCCGCCTCCGCCCTCCATATGATCTGGACCGTCCTTCTAATCGGACGGTCCAGATCAAATTAAAATTTTTTTTTAAAAAAAAAACTAATAAATCTGGGCCGTCCTTATAATCGGACAGCCCAGAATATTGTGGCGCAGAGAGCCGATTTCCTGCCTCTGGCGCAGGAAATCGGCTCTCATATATATATATATATATATATATATATATATGTGTGTGTGTAGGCAGGCAGTTTTTGATCTGAGTACTAATGTGCTTTCTCTAAGTTTAATTAGGATGTAAGATGTGGGCATTCATTATATAAACCGGAAATCAATATTCTCTACTCTCTGGTCAGTGCCAACTTGCTAGGCAAAAAACTTTGAGTTGCTAAAAGGATTATAAGGATCTTAGGATGCAAGCATTGGCATGTAGTGTAACACCCCAAATCCGGTTCACGCTCGTGAACCGAACCGGCATGTTACAGGCCTAGGTTAGGTCGGCTAACCCGAACCTTACTCACGCGGATCCAATCTCGGCGTCTTAAGATGAAGATACAACTCGCAATGCATGGATGAATACACAAACCTAACATGGTACTACATGAATGACATGCAAGTCTGAGTACACACCAAAACCATCCCGATAAAAAATTAATAAAAGTTTTGAAATATGATGGACAGAATTTCCCCTAAAAATGCAATTAGGGGCCACCCTGTCAAATATACATATAAAAATATATATAACCAAGTATCAAATAATTTCATTCACACAGAATCTAATCTACTATACACTCATTCTGAAGCTTGGGTTTCAACCCATCACACTTTTGCTGCGCTACTCTGATCATTTCATTTCATCTCATTATCATGCCTCAAACTATTTACTCATAGCATGTTTATAAAATAACATCATAAACAAAACATTAAACATTCAATCACCCGATATGTGTGTGCAGAAGACCTTATTGCTCCTCCGTCCTGGCCGGCCCATCCATCTCGTACTTATCACCTACATATATATAAGAAAAACGTCAGTAACAAGCGTTACTGGTCCGGAAAAGAAAATAACTATAGCAAACTGGCTATGAGAGCAAACTCTCATATGAAAGAAATTATCATATACTCCACGTGAACACTCTGAAGGGCACTACTGAGGAGCCACTGGGCTGCAGACCCGGTAGCATCCCGAACTTACTGCTCTGCTGCTGGTACTGTGCTACTCTCAGCACTTCTTTTTCAGTACTTCTCGTGAAACTTTATCCTAAGCCCTCTCCTTACCTCCATATTTCTCCTGGCCTTGAGCACGAAGGCCGAGTACTCTCAGGCAGTCGCCTTTAGTACCCTTTGAACCACAAGTCCGGACATGCGCTGTACTAAACAGTACCCGTAAACCTCCACGTTCTCCGGGTGTGAGGAACTCAAACGCGGAGTTGTCAGGATCCCTCGGGAATGGAACAGTCCGCTGGCACTAATCCAGAGCCCGCTTTGACTGTCACGGCATCCTCTGCATGGTACGTGCAGTCGGTTTCTCCATCTCTCGTCTCACTGAAAACTCGATAAAACTATATATATAGGCCTGGGAAGGGATTCATATAATAGGCCCGAAGGCAACTTGTGGTGGATCTTGTTTTCGAAATCATCCTCGAGGGATCTCATCCTCGAGGGGTTATTAATCCAGAAATATTCGATTAAATGGCCCGAGTTAAGTGGGATCCAATAAAACGCCACTTAACCCGCCCTGCAATAATAAAATAAACATACAATGGAAGAGCGTAAAACAAGACGAGTCCTAAACGGACCTGGTAGAAGCTCCAAGCGTGTCATCGCGCCTAGGCGGCGAGCTCCTACTCCGTACCTACACATCAAAACTAAATACTAACGCCCGCTAACTAAATGATGCATCAAACTCAACAACAATCAAATCACAATGCAATCATCCATCAGCAATAGTCAAATAATCATAAATATGAGAATAATTCTAACTCATCCTATTCATACCAATTTTATTGTGTTTTTCAAAGTTACGTCCTGATCACTTATCATGCTGAGACTCCTACCTCATTAGATCGCTGAACCTTCATTCACACTTAATCTCATCATGTAACTTATCATTTCATCCCTAATTAGTCATTAATCACATCACACACAATTATCATGCTCAACTCGATCTACCTTATTAAATCACTCCCTATTCATTCTCAATTAATTGCATCATGCAATCATCACTACACTCATACTCATATGTTTATCATGACAATTATTTAATTCTAGCATGTTATACTAACAATCATAATCAATTTTAAAGAAATCAATCGGAGGTAATTATACCTCACGTCGTCGGCAATCGGCGACGGTTAGAGTTCCGTCGCGCGTCTCGGAGCTCGAATTCGGCGCTCCTCGGCGTCCGACGTTCGATCGGGCTCCACTGGGTGAGCCCCGCGGAAGATCCGGTGGATTCCGGCGAATCCCAGAAATTCCGATTTTTCCGGCGGTTTTCCGGCGACTTCCGGTGGTTTTCCGGCGACAATCGCCGGCAGCGTCTACTGGTCGGAAAGGGGTCGTGTTGGGTACCCTCGGAACCGGCTCGGCGGCCCCGACTCATCTATGACCTCAGCGTGGCCAATGGAGGCGGCGGGTCGCCGGAAAATGGCAAAACAGAGGCCGGCCGTGGTGGTTGCTAGATCTGGCCGGCCACGGCGGCGACGGCCTCCGCTCCGGTCAGGAAGCGTCACTAGGTGGTCGAGGGTGCTGAGGCGACCACCTGATCATGGTGGCGATGCTCGCCGGCGGCGGAATCGGCGACGCGACCGAAATGTAGCCGCGGCGCTAGGCGAGCCGATTCCGACGTTGCGGCGGCCTGGCAGCGGCCGGGGCTGGTCGGGGCGGCACGGCGACGCCGTGGCGGAGCTGGGCGGCGACGATCGGCGGCCGGGCGGCGCCGACAACGGCGGCGGCGACGCTGCACAGTGGCGGCGTCGGGGTTTGGGCGTGGGGAGAAAATGTCGTCGTGGAGAAGAAAGGTTGGGTGGCAAACTTGTAATTAAGACTTGACTCGTCTCCGGCTCGAGTCAAGTATAATAACTAGGTCGTATTAAATCCTAAAAAAATTCATAAAAATCGGGAAAAATCCCGTAAAATCAAACAACATCAAAAAAAATCATAATGATATGCTCTAGAGCTATCAACCCACTCGAAATGCCCGTAACGCATCCTGACGCAATAAACGACCTAAAACTAATTCTACGATCCATTATATGTAAAAATAATAAAAAAAATCACTGGCATACTCTCATATATTCTGATAACTCATTCTGTTCTGCTGTGTTCATGACGTTATCATCATATACTTGGGTACGCATGACCCTCATAGCTCATACACGCGACCGGCGTCGGCTCGGTACACGTGTCCTGAAACTGACTCAATTCGAAAAAATAACGGTCGACCCGACCGGTTCTGAATATAAAACCCTAACTCGAATCGAGGGTTTTACATGTAGAACTTAATTCACTAGAGTTTAATTAGGATGTAAGATGTGGGGATTCATTATATAAACCAGAAAATACAATATTTGTAACAAACGAGATGCATGGTGTGTGTGTGTCTATATATATATATATATATATATATATATATATATATAAACAGGTTGTATAACGCAATGGACCTAAATTATCTCTTCAAATGTGGTTAATTAAGTTAAAAATTTATAGTTCATTCTCACTTATAAGTATGATCTTATCTCAATAGATATTAAATATTGGACTAAATTAAGAGATCTCATAAAATAGGTGTAAAAGACTAACTTTTCTTTTATATATTTATTTCAATTAACCAATGCTAGAATATTAATTAGAAGCCATCGGTAGTGTATACAGTTTTATACTTTATCTCTTTTACAATTATGTTAGTAATATGTGTCAAAAATAATAATTAAGATATGCAGTATTACGTAAGTGGAACGACGAAGAGTAAAGAATGCAATAAGAAAGGAAATGTGAGGAAAATTTTGGAAATATGTTAGTTACTAATCGGAGTCGGATAGTAGTAGTTGGGTATGACTCAGGTCGCCGGTAACAGGATTAGTTGAATTGGTGGAGTCCGGGGAGAAAACTTAAAACAAGGGGAAAAAATTGAAGACTAGGGGGTTGTTGTTTTTGTTCTTGATATGAAATTCAAATTGCTGTTTTGTTTTTAAAATTCAATCCAGCGCAACGATCTCGTTAGGTTTTGTTTCTCCAAGCGAATTCGTAGGAAGAAGACAGCTTCATCAGCTCACGTTGTTGATTCCGAACTCCCAGCCGATACTGGTAACATGCAGGTTATTAGTTAGGCTAAAGCAAGCTGGTGCATAATCTAATGCACTTAAGCTAAAAAAATGATAGTTTATAACATTTTAGATACAACAAAATTAAATAACTTTTGCCGGTTCTAGACCTACTCAGGTCCATTGCACCAAGCATCTATTCCTGATCATTCGATTTGATCTTAAAGTTAAAATAGATATTTAACAAAATCAATCTTGATCAGGCCATAAATAAGTGTGTAAACAAGCTAAGCTGGCTTACGAATATTTTACGTTCGGCTCAGTTTGGCTTAAACACGTGTTTGTTAATTTTGTGCTTGAAAAAATCTCGGCTCGAAATAAATAACTCGTTGAATACCAAACACTATGAATTTTGGACGAGCTCAGCTCGACCCATAATACATCAAAGGTTGTCAAACTCTCAAACAAGATCAAACATATTTGCCAAAAATTACATCAAATTCAAATACAGCCTTCTTCGACTCGGCTCAGCTCGTTTACACCCCTATCCACAAATAACACCCTAGGGTGCCTAGGCATATACGCTGTTATCTGATGTAAGCCCATTAAGATTTTCAACCGATGTAGGCCCGTTATATGCAGGGTAGGCCCATTGGGCTTTGCTAACCATATTTTCATCAAGGTGGGATGGTAATGGTCATTATTTTTCCGCTAGTCCGTTCATGTCCATGTTCATAAACAAACTAATTGGTATTTTCAAAGAGGCGTACGGACATGTACATATAATAATTGAAAATGACATTAGACATATGCATGCCGTCTCTGTTGTTGTCTATGTCCCTTAGTCAATTAATTAAAAAGATACGTTTGCATATTATTTGCCAAAAAATTTCCTACATTTTTATTATTAATTATGCATATCACTTTCATATTTTGAATGATTTACCTAAATTTGCAATTGATTATGTGTGAAAATTTTATTGATAAAAATAATATGAATGTATGGAAAATTATAATAATAATATATGATTTTATATTTATATAAATGTTTTTTTATTATCCGATAGTTGTCTATTAAGTCATTTGTCTATAGTGAAGTGAATGGTCAATATTAATGAAAAATATTTTAAAGGTTCATTTGGTTAACCTTATTAAAAATAGAATATAAGTAATATATATATATATATATATTATATATTAAAATTAGTACACTCTCATTGTCTTTTATATTTAAATTAATTATAATTATTTTATACTTTCTTATTTAAATATAATTATATTTAATTGAATTTAAAAATAATTTAATTATATTATATATATCGAATATATTTAATAAGATTGATTGATTAAAATTTTTTATGTTATTTATACTATTTTCATAATAAACCCTAAATTAATAAATTTAACCGGATCATGTTCGTCGTTACCGCTCATGGGCTCTAACGACCAACGACCATTTTGACTTTGCGAACATTTTCTTGCGCCTTCGCTAAGACTCATCGCCTCTCCACCTCCTCACCGGCGGCGCGGCCATCGCAACCTCCACCGCCGACGCCGCCGGCGACGTCGACGACGGAGGCGAATGCTCTTCATATCCTCCTCCGCCTGCTTGCGATGGCAGCCATTCTGATTGTAGCGTTTCGGGGGCGGAACCGTTGGAGTTGAAGGAAGGTGGGAGGATCATCGGCGAGTGCTCGGAGCAGGCGCCGAGAGCGACTTCCAAGGGATAAAGTAGGATTTTGAGGCGACCCCGGGCGATTTAGGAGCCTCGTGCGGCTTCTACTTCGGCTTGTGCCTCGTCGTCTTTGAATGGGAGGAGGAGGAGGAGCAGGCGCCGGGAAGTGGAGCGCCGCGGCGTAGGCATCGTCCATCGTGATCGTGGTGATCATTGTGTCGAGCCTCTTGTGCTGCCGCTTGGAATGTCGATTGCTGCTGTGATCGCACAGGTATCTTCTATTGCTAAAAGTTTATTTCTTTGTTCAGGGGTCTTCTCTCTATCTCGTCACTTCACTGTTCTTATCTTTGTGCGTTGAAATTATCGAAGTACTTGACAAACTTTATTGAATGGGCTGCATAGTGTGCTAGTTGAAATTTCGTCCCCTCCCCCTCTCCCCCTCTTCCTGTGTGGAAGAGAGTGATATCTCGTCTCTATGAGTTATTTTGAAGTGCTTGACTTTAATGAGAGGGCTTGGCCGCGGAGGCACAGCGGGTAGAGGAATAGATGGGAGCGGTGGCCAGAACAAGACGGAATGGGAATAAGTACCAGCCGGCCAAGACCGTAGGCCAAAGCAGGGTGGTGGAGAGGAGGAAACGCAAGCTGGCCCGCCGGGAGCCTTGAAGTTTAGAGGAATGGAAGTCAAGGCAATGCCAAAATAGGGAGGAGGAGGCGATGGCCAATGGCCAGTGGCCGACGCCGGAGTACGGTGGGCAACCAGGCAGCGGCAGGAGAGGCTTTAGGGATTTTGGGATTTTGTTTGGTCAAAGTGAGGCTAATGATGGATAAAATTAATAATATTAATAATTTAAGTAGTTATTTCTTAATTTCTTTAGATCAATTACGGTTATCAATTTCATCTCTAACAAATATCACAACGAAAAATAAAAAATAAAGAAGGATCGGACCGATCGATATCAGTTTCGTTTAAATTTGATCCGAACCGGTCGGTCACTGGAACGAGCCCTTCGCCTAGAACCAACCCCGTTTGGGTTGGTGGGTGGTTGCTTGCCGGTGGGCGGGCAAGTAGCAGCAGACAAGAATGGAAATAACCATTTAATACTATGTGTGGTGCTCTGTCTGGTGGGAAGAATCTCTAAAACTGGGTTTTTAAGATGAACATCTTGTTTGTATTTATTTTTTATTGACGGGCTTGAGTGGCCGTTAAACAAGTGTCATGATCATACGGAATGTGGAACCTTCCCCAGTAATCTAGACAGATCCCAGTGTGATTTGTCTTCTAGTTTTGTCTTCCCAATGAAGCGCAACGTTCTAAGCTTCTTTGTTTTATGGATTGGACAGATGGAGTCAGTCTTAGTTTAGTGGTAGAATTTTTTCGCCCTTCACTATTGGGGATATATTTTCAACCTGTGTGTATCCTTTATTTCAAGAGTGTAAATTGATTATTATCGTGGGTAATTTATATAGAAATATTTTGTATCGACGTATATAGTTTTAAAGCTTTTATCCAGTAATTAATTGTTGCGATTCCCTCTTTTATCTTTGTAAGCAGTTCAAACTCATAGATGATATTATGCCTTATTTACTATATATTAAGCTAATTAACTATCTTCCTTAAAAAAATACGAGCAAATTGACATGATAATACCTATTCAGATGCAATATAATGAAGTTTTAACTTATTTGTTTTAAGAATTGCATAGATTGTACCTGTCTCTAAAATGTTAGCTACAAAGACATTGAAAGATGACAATTACTCCGTCCAATTGCGATACGACGGTTCAGAATGCAAAACTTAAAGGGTGTTTGCGGTTCATCTGAACTCTGCAATATTTTCCTCCACTAAAAACCGACAACTTATACATGTCAAGACTGCGCAGAAGCAGGAAATTTTCCTTCCAAACAGGTCTGACACAAACAGGCTATTTCAATCGATGGCCAATGATAAAAGTGAAAGTTCATCCATTGGAACCGACCCAAAGAAAGTTACTTCCGTTTGAAACCTTTTAGAACCCACTTATTACAATGGCCCAATGTAAAAATCATGTGCAAAAGCAGAATATTACAGACGATAAAGTAAACATGATAAAAAAAAATCAAATTTGCCAAATACATCAACACGGGCCAATCCATGCACAATATATAAGATTCAATGTTCAAATGCCATTTTCTCCTAATTGCTACTGGTATAACCTAATGCAGGTCAGTTGCCCCAATAATTTTGTTCAGCTAACATCTCCTACAGGCCTCCTGCTTCTCCGTCGTCTCCTACGCTCAGACCTCCCCAACCCCACAAGTCTGGCTTGCCCAATACCAGACTCGTCATTCAGCCCTGATGCGGCATTGCTAGTTGAGACACCAGCAGTTGAAGCTCCTCCATTACCCTCCTCCCCTACAAAACGATATCCTCTTTCAAGTCGCCGAAGGCGTGAATTAAAGCTTGAACCCCCAGCATTCCCAAATGCTTGCAGAAACAAAAACACATTAAATAAATTGTTGTCCTCCAATTCGACAGGATAATCTGAGTCATCATCAAACCCATCATTCTCATCATCAAAATCAAAACCACGCCGAGGTCCACGCTCTATAACATAATCCCCCAATACCATGGCCCCAGGCATGGAGGATCTGATTGTGCTAAGGACGTCTTCCCTCTCCCGGTCATGTTCAAGCCTTTTCCAGTTCTGTTCAAGCAAGGGATCAACCTCACGTGGTCGGGCCAAAGGATGTATAGCTCTCATATGGTTCCGGAGTTCTTTGTAAGTTCCCATAAATGAGCAATCATCTTGCATACAGCTTCTCTTCTTAGCATTCAGATACTTCCGAGCAGCTTCAAGCACAGTCCATCCTTTGACCTGTCCTCTACACAAAGGGCACGCTAGTTCAGTCACCTCACATTTCCCAATTTCCCGGTCAGGAGCAGCATCACCAACATTTTCAGAGGATGTATGGGGTAGGCCACCATGACTAGGTCCGTGTACATGTGTTGGAGACATTGCTTTCGTGTATGCTTTCTTAAACTGATGAAGGCAATTGGAATAGCGGAAACTCGTTCCACACATGTATGGCCTGCAACCCTTGTCATAAGAGGAGCACAGGAGTAAAACAGCATTATGCGGAAATTCCATGCACACTGAACATACTGCATCTTCCCAGTCTTTCTTAAAAGGTTTTGTCAACTTTTTCTCAATTTCCTTCTCCAAGCATTTCTGCCCATAAGATGGTAGTGGATATGGTGTTGGCCTGATTAGGCGAGAAGTATGTCTACGGTGGCTGCGGATTACTCTCACCATTAAAACACACCTATAAAGTTAAAGAATTAAAAGCAAACAAGTAGCACCTCTTCAGGCCCCATCACGTTTAACAAAAAAAAAAAAAGATGCAGATTTATTCTTAATGAACTCCAGTATAAACATAACTAGCACATTTTCCACATGCAAGTCAAAAACAAGGCATGACACTCACCTGATGACATGTTTTGACAGATGTACTAAGGAAGTTGTGTACAGAAAAGAGATCTGTCACAATTCTTCCACTGGAGCATTAAATGGCATTTTCTACTTCCAGATAACATAATGCCACAAGCATGACCAAAAAAAAAAAACCATAATAGTTGAGCAGATTTTATATATATATATATATATATATATCTTAATCTTATGGTAACCATATGTTTGCATCCAAAGGTGAGTGGACTCCTCGATCACAAGAACAATGAACAATAAATACTCCTCATGGCAATTCACACCTTAACACCCTTTCGATTTTTTTTGTTTTTTAAATGATGACAAACAGAACTCCCAATTAATTGATCCCAATTGCTTCAATTGACACTAAACAGTGGCAACATGAATTAACACAAGACAATTAACTCTATAAGTGAAAACAACGTGAAAATGCTATCATTTCCTCCACGAAAACTATGCACGAAAATATAACTTCAAAAATGATCAGGGTATAAATTGAAAGCAGGCTTTGCTACACTCTAAATACATTTACTCCTCCCCCACAACAATGAAAAATTGATTTTATTTTTTGGGATCTAAGAAATAATAAAAAATAACAATTAATTAAAAATATATATATAATCAATTTTAAATGGCATCAAGGTTTGCAATAACAAATTTTGATATTGTGTTGGAAGCAAGATTGACCAAGTTAGTGACATCTTGGAGATACACCACCGATTATCTACAAAGTTGTGATGCCAATAAATCAATTATTACAAGATGAAGATAATGTTTTGAAGCAATGCATCCTTAGGTATACCTTTTGACCATGTGTACACTAGATGGTCAAAGGTTAATTAATTTACAAATAATTGTAACTTCTTCTTTAAAAATCTTTACTTCTGTGGGGAGAGGTTGTTGTAGAAAGAGCTTATAAATATGTACCCTGATGCAATGTAAAAGGAGAATTGCTATTGAATACAACACCTTTTTTCTTTGTGCTACCTCATTGCTTTGTGCAACCATTACTCATCTTTAAAGTGATTTTGAGTAAAGTTTAGAGCGAATAGGAATCTGTGTGAACCTATTCTTCTCAAGTTATCCTCTTCCACTCACCTGCTGTGACATTTTGAGGGGAAAAACCTAGAAGATAGAGCTACTTCGTGTGGTTTTCTTTTAGCCTAATCTTGTAGGTTATTGGTATGAGAACCTAGGTTTGTTTTCCCTTGGTGCTTCTTACATCAATTATAGCAATTGATTCTTTGCTTTGTGTTCCTTGATGAAGTACATCCTTTACATCTTTTGACCATTAGGTTACATCTTTTGACCATATATATGCTAGATGGTTTAAAGGCTACTTAATAAATTTATAAATAATTAAAATTTCTCCTTTGACTAACGTTTCCTTCTACTTAAAATTATGTCGTAACCTTCTCTAGATTCTTTACTTTTGTGGGGAGAGTTTAATATAAAAATGACTTATAAATATATACCCTAATGTAACATATAAAGAGATAATTGCTATCAAATACAACTACTTTTTGTTTTGTGCTATCGCTTGGTGCGACTGTTACTCATCTTCTAAATGATTCTGAGTAAAGTTTGGATCGAATAGGAATCTGTGAATCATTTTTGTCAAGTTATCCTTGCAGGTTTACATCAAGTGGTTTTCAAAACATACGTTTGCCCTCCTTTAGTTCTTCTTGCACCACTTGGTTATCAAGGTAATATGATCCCTTGGTGCCTGTCTTTACCCCACCACCAGCCCAAATCCACCTTGTCTCATTGTTCTTGCCACCAATCATAAACTCTACACTCTATGGGCTTCTAAACCTTCACCGCATAGTGATGACTAGTTGGACACTATCTCACAGGTTGTGATGGAGTTGAATGCCAATCAAGTTCGTTTCGAGGAGCATATTCAAGACATTGAAACTTGACTTTCTATTACTATAGATCGTCTCGATAACCAATTTCTTGAAGTTCAACAGTAACAACTTAAGTTGGACAAGTACCATGTTTGATCAAAAGCTAGTGTAAGTTTCAAATAAAGTTAAGACACTAACCAAGTTTGAGCCTGCCAACTAGATTCCTCCTCTATCTGATCCACCGCACACATCTTCTACTAATAAGCTGCAAGTTTCGAAGTGTAACGATCCAACCCAAAGTGCAAACTAATGGACCTAATTATTTCTTGAAAAGTGATTAATCAAATCAAAGATCTTAAGCACAACCTCACTAATATATTGAATCTTATCTCTTTAAGTATTGGATATGAGACTAACTTGAGTAACTGATTAGAGGATATTACATGAAGCCTTTGGATGATGCTCCTATTGAGCCTACATATGCACAACATAAGAAAGAATCTTCTGCTCTAGTTAGGTGCAACCAATTAATCCTTTTGCAGCCAAGGCTATTTTCCAAGGTTATAAAGATCATTCATTATATTTTTGTGAGCAACAATCACCTTTGAAGTCTTCGCTCCCATACCAACTTGCCCACATTCATCCCAGTCATCTTCCTCAAGTAAAGGTTGTCCTTTGAGATTTTGAGGATCCGTATCATTGAAATGTTAGTCATGATCACTTGAAGTTTTTTATTGAAAAAATGATTTACCATGCTTGGATTAAAACTCATTGCAGTAATTGGATGGATACATTATCTCTCAAGTGTGAGTTCACTATTTGCACATATTACAAGTTATAACCTACAAAGCTACATAATGCTTCACAAAGTGCAAATTCTCATTAAATGATGCAAACAAGACTTATCATGATTTTCTTTCAACACCAGGGCAAGTTCTTTTCAATTTGGGAAGAATGATGCAGTGCATCCTTAGATTACATCTTTTGATCATGTGTACACAAGATGGCCAAAGGTTACTTAAGTAACTTCTCCTTTAATTAACTTTCCCCTTTATTTAATTCAATTGTTGCCTTCTATAGATTCCTTATTTTTGTAGGAAAAGATTATTGTAAAGATGGCTTATAAATATATACCCTAATGCAATGTCAAACGAGACAATTGCTACTGAATACAACACAATTTTTCCACTGTGTTACCCCATTACTTTGTGTGACATTTACTCATCTTTCTAAGTGATTTTGAGTAAAGTATAAACAAAATAAGAATCTGTATGAACCTATTCTTCTCAAGTTATCCTCTTCTACTCACTTTCTATGTAATTTTCTGTTAAAAAACCTAGAGAAAGGAGTCACTTTGTGATGCTTTTCTCTAGCCTATCTTGCAGGTTTGCATCACTATTCATATAATCAACAATTAAGGTAAACTAAAACAAGAGGTGGAGAAGATAATGGGTTTGACAGCAGGTAAAACTAAAACAACACTTAATGAGTTCCAACTATGAAGGTAAATAAGGAAACCTTAATGGGCTTGGCAATAGGTAAACTAAACAGATTTAAGAAAAGAGAATCTTTATAGTGAAGAACCTATATTGGGAGCAAAATGATCGTTTCCACTCGAAAATGCCAAAATATTTACTGGAAATTGGCAATACATCCAATTCTAGTTTTGCCAGCAGATATCATCCCTTGTTCTGACGATCTACCACCAAGACCAACATCCAGCTGATATTCGGCAGATATTGCAAACCATGGGCTGCACTAATATTGACTTACAAAACACTAAAGACAAGTGCAACAGATAACTTTGATTCCCTACTTGGAGTTTAAAAAATGAGTAAAGAAATTATAGGATCAAACGTATAAACTTACCAAAATACAAATAACTTAAATGGTCATTTCAAATATAGTAATGTAAACATGTATGACATCTAATCTCAAATCTGGCAATTGCTTTTCAATAAAAAATCAGGCATGAAGAAACATTATTTTTCCATGACTAAAGAAAACAACAAAAATCAAACAAATTTCCACTTGATCCAGCCAGGGATAATAAGTCCATAAGCTAAAAAACTAAGTCGAACAAAACAAATCAGTCAAATCATTACAAGTATCAGTGAACAAAATTCTTTTATGAAAGAAAAAGCTGCCCACTGATCCTCCTCAAAAGTAAATTGTTTTATATGGAAAGCAACCAAATAACAAGCAGTGCAAATTTATGCTATCAACATATCTCAAATTCTTCTTGACATGTCATATGCTTCACCACCATAAAACAAAATATGACATGCTTTTTCAAAAGCCTAGAATGGTTCTTTCAACTAAATAGAAGCTTCAGTAGTTCTAGGTAGAAATCTAATTTAAAAGGTTTGATCTGCATCATCGTGAAAATTATATTATCCCTGAACTTATTTCTATTTTATTTCAGCGGAGACATGAAAACACAGAAAAAATTTCTTTATAATCTACATAGGAGGTTGCAAAACAGGAAGCAAATCAAGCACATGACCACAATCTGGCAATTTTCATCATTCAGTCCAACATCAACAAAAACATCTAAAATAAATTGAAACCCCCACAACACATTACTTCCTATAACTCTAAATCCGCTCTACCACCAATAAGATCAACCCTCAACGCCTCCACAGATCACCCATCCCCCCTCCAACAGCACCAAACCATAAAAAACCTACAACAATATCACTACTCTCCATACCAGCTCAATCCAGCACGCAAAGCACATCAAATCACACATCCACCGGAACATAAGAATCGCAAACCTCATAATCTTAACACCATTTAACCAGGCAAAATGCCACAAAAAACTCATCACCCCCCCAAACCAGAAGCGACAACCCAAGAATGGAAGGAATCGAAGAGGCTCTTACGGATAAAGATCGAAGCTTTGGATCGCGGGGGACGACCCTCGCGAAGCTTGCAATCCCTTCGTCCTCTCCGCTCTCCGATGCCGCCAAAGGAGAAGAAAATGGTTTGCGTAATCCAGCAGCTGTCCGCCGAGTGGGGAAGACGACGAAGATGGTCGTGGGCCACGTTCTTTTATCTGCTCTCATGCCCACTGGCCCATGTACCGGCCCACTAATTAATATTTCGTGCATTTGTGATTAAACTCTAATAATTTTTTTATATTTAAAATAAAAAAGTACAAGCGAAACTTTGCATTATGTTTGTAGTTTTGCCGCAAAGACATGCTTGAGGTTGAGTTTGACTCTTTGTGTCACTGGTTATTTAATAGTTGAAAATATTTGTGACCAGAGTTTATTATTTTTATAATTTAAAAATAGATAAATCAAAACACAAATGTATTTTATTGTCTTTAATTAAAATTTTGATATTAAAATGATATATTTTATAACTAATAATCTACCAATTTTAATTTGGTTAAATTTTCTTTATAAAATCTATTTAGACCGATTTGACTAAATTGATTTCTGTTCGATGTATACCGATTTAGACGGATCTAATTCAATTCAATGATTTCCTCAAAAATTAATTAAGACCCAAGTGGGGAAAGAGGCGAGAAGGAAAAAGTGGATGTTTTTTATTTTTTCCAAAAAATAAAAAATGGTTGTTGAAACGAATTCTGCAGGGCATAAGATTCCTCACTCGGGAGTTGCGATCCACACAAGTAAAGCGTCGTCACCTTCCCTTTCATTTTTCTTGCTGTGTACGCAAATAACAGGTCGAGCATAAAAATATATATGAAAAAAGAGATGAGTGCAACTTGGCATGTGAATGCACGTGATAAGAGCACGCTATAGCCGCTATAGAGCTTCTTAATTAAAAAGAAAAAAAAATATTAAAAAAAATAATCAGCCAAAAAGTTTTACTTGCAATAATAATTATAAGAGATCTTATGAATGAGTAGAAAAATATAAATAATAGTATTTACTTATTTTTAAAATAATAAAACTGTCATAGATGATTTGCTTAAAGTTAATTGGAACTTACTGTTATATTAGTTGTCAAGCTTTATACGATCTAATCACTCTGGCCATATATATTATGATCAATTTGTAACAAATAATTTAACTTTTATTTGCAGAAAATGTAGGGAAGGAAAAATAAATTTGAATTTCAAGGGTCTGGTTCGTGAAAAAAGCAAGGCTCGGTATGATAGCTTTTGGCATGTCATCGTGGTCATTGGATAAACCAATTTTAAATTTTACCCAGTTTATTAATTTATTTTTCAAATTGTAGTTGATCGTCATGAAATTTAAGTTGAATATGAAAATACAAGTCAAATTGTTTTGTTTTTTCAACGTCTTTTTTACACAATTTAGAAAAAAAAGGTCCTATTTAAAACCAATATGTTTGATTTTATCAAAAATATTTACGTGTAAAAGAAAATATGTTCATAAAAAATATGAGAGTTTTTTGCCGATTTTATTTTATTACCGCTCAATAGAAATTATGATATAATTATTAAAAAGGAAAAAATATTAGGCATTATCTTGAATACCTTTCAATAAATTTGATATAATTTTTTAAAAGCACCGCCTCAATGGCAGGTAGACAAGGTATGTTAGATTCAACATGGCCGTACAGGCTACCTAATCCATTTGCCCACAGCCACATCCGTGAGCCGGATCTTGCGTGGAGCATACTAATCCATTTACCCCACGCTTTATCCACCAATCAGATCAGGGCACTCGCCACCCCATGCCCTGCCACCTCTGCTAGAGTTTGGCCACCACTAGTCTTTAGCTGGCAACAATTAGGTCATTTTGTTTTAAAGTATTTTTTTAAAAATAAGAGGGAGTTTTATGATCACTAATAAAGTTTACCCTTTTTATAATTATATTAAAAATTTCCACTATATGGTAAGATAAAAAACTATTTCATTTTTTGATTAAAAACTTAAAGCATAATTTAACCCATCACCTATTTAAAATATACTTATATTTTATACACTAAAATTTAAAAATACACTCTATACGAAGGATGATAAAGTGAGAATGTAAGATCTTGAGAGCTCATTTTTAAAGTTTACCAATATGTAAAAATATACCAATATGTTCATCACTATTGAATTCTATCCAATACTTATATATATATTACACGTGTGTATGTAAACTTGGGAGTTAAGTTAGACTGAATGCATTTGAACTTCTTAAGATCATGTGTCAGTACCATTAACTCTAAAATGTAAGACAGATAAATGATATTTAAACCAAGCAAAATTTGATTTAATTGGCCAGAAAAATCACCAACTTCGACACCTAGTCTTTAAAATAAATCATCTATATTGTTTCCAAAATAAATTTACTGGCATTGTCTTAGCTAAGGTCTTATATACATCTGAATTATTTTAATTTTGCCGAGAACAAGAATAATGCATATGTAAAACCCAAAATAATTAGGGACGTATTAGCTAAAACTAAAAGTGTTGTAAGTAAAAATATTTTGGTTATTGCACCGACAGGGGGGATCTAACTCGCAGACATTACAGATTCGACCTTCCCCCAACTCCAACTCTCCGACAACACGACCAACAGCCGGATGCGGAGCCCGAATATCTCGCTCCGCCTTCTCCACTTCTGAGTCTCTCATCCCCTCCGCTTTCCTCGCCGCACCACCTCCCCACTCCTCCTCCACCTCTTCTCGCCTCCATGGATCGTTGCTACTACCTCCTTCTCGTCCCCCTCCTCCTCTTCGCTGCCCACACCCACGCCTCCGTCCACTTCTATGGCCGCGACGACTTTCGCGAGATCGGCAACTCCTTCCTCCTTTTTGGCGGCAGCGAAGGTTTTCTCGCCGGCAATGCAGCTGACGGCGTCGAAGGCTATTCGCCACGGATCCGGGACGGCCGTTCCTTCATTCGGTATGTTGCGCTGTCTCTCCCCCTTTTCGAATCGACTGATCATGATTAGACATGAATGAGCTTTGACCTGTTTGGGGTTCAGAGTTTTTGGTTGTGGCTTTTGCGTGCTCGGTGAGTGGTGGGGAGGGGGGAGAAGTGAATTGCCTTTCTTTCTTTCTTTGTAAAATGTCTGACGTTAGTTGTTTGAATTTTTGTGTTGTTTCTGGAGCATTTCTCTGTGAACTAGATTAGAATCCATGTTCCCGAATCCTTTCGGGAAATAAGTTGGAAGAAGAAGAAGATTGGGTCATGAGTTTTGTGACTGTTGTAAATGGAGCTATCTAACTGATAATGGGAACATCTTGGAGAAGTTTAGCATCTTCGATATCATATATTGGATTAAACAAAGTGTCTTTTCCAAATTATTGGACAGGTATCATGAGATTGTTGCTATTGCTCCAATTTTTTTGGGAAGAAACAAAGTCGCTAGTTTATTTACGGGTATAAAACTCTCAAAAGAGGGGAAATGGCATGGTTCTTCAGTGTCATTATTATCATCTGCTGGTTCCAAATTATTGGATAATTGAGTATTAGCTCTGAATCTGCTTAATTGGGATCAGGTGAATGAGAAATAGAAGTACATCATGAGATTATTTTGATAATGATTATTGTGGACAAGGTATGTGCTACCATGACTCTTCCAAATGATAGAAAATCGATTGCGAAACGCACAATTTACTGGCTAAATGTTGGAATGGGGGAATTTTATTGCAGTCAAAGCTTGTGAGAAATAAAATTGAGAATATTATACTTCTAGGCATGTTAGCGAGCAAGAATGCAAAGTAGAGGCTGTTTCTGATGCAGCTGTGCGGCCATCTGCTTGAGAGTGACCATTCTTTTATTAAGTTCTTAAAGTATAGGCATTTTGAAACTGAATGAGCGAAAAAGTTTTAAGACACCAGACCTGACACAAGTATTACCTTATGTTGTTTACAGAAGCTCATTAATTACTTACCTTTGTCACTTTACAGTTTCCTTTGGATCTATGCGTTCAGAAATGTATTTTTGTGTTCTCTGTGTTTTTTTTAAAAGGAATTAGTTGCATGTAGTATATTGTTTAATAAGGGTTGTTTATGAGAGCTAAACTTAGAGGAAAGATAAACTGCTGATTCCTAGTTTTGAGAATTTGTCATTATTGTCTAGAATTGTTATTTTTTCCGGCTAGTTTTTTGAGTCAAACAAATCTGAGCCTATATTTTTCTGTTCCGGTGTCCTGTCAATATAGTTTGCCTATTCATCATTTGTTGGTATTTTTAGTCCTCTAATTTGTGCCCTTCCAGGTTTGAGAATATCACATTCTGGAGGACCAAGGAAGCTGCGGACATATATTCCGAGATGGAGCACAGCACTGGTTTGATTCAGGCCATAATTTTTGAAGCAGCTGATCGTGATAATATAGGAGGATCTGCTTATGGAGGACAGAGGTCAATATGTTGTACTCCAGATCTTGCCAATCTTGAAGGTTGTAAGCAGGGTGAAGTACTCCGCAGACCTTCTGCTGGTGATTCTAGATGGCCAATGGTAATAAATACACAATTTAGTGCAAATTACTTGTCAACAAAGATGGATCTTACTGATGTCTTCATTACAAAAACTGGAATGTACAGTTTGTTCTTTATCACTTGTGATCCAAACCTCAAGGGCTTAGTAATGAGTGGGAAAACAATATGGAAAAACCCTACTGGATATTTGCCAGGGAGGATGGCTCCCTTGATGGCATTTTATGTATTGATGTCCCTTGCATACCTGATCCTCTGCATCATTTGGTTTTCACAGTACTTAAGATTTTGAAGGATATACTACAGCTTCAGCATTGTATAACTGTAATTATCTGCATGTGCTTGTTTGAAATGACCCTTTGGCATTTAGAGTACGCTCACTTCAATGAAACTGGAACACGACCTCTTGGGATTACAGACATGGGTGGTTACTATTGGAGCTGTAAGAAAGACACTCTCACGCCTCATTATACTTTCATTATCCATGGGATATGGAGTGGTGCGGCCTACACTTGGTGGACTCACTTCCAAAGTACTTTTGCTTGGCTTGACATATTTCTTGGCATCTGAGTTACTTGATATTAGTGAAAATGTGGGGACTATTAATGACATTTCAGGCAAAGCAAGGCTCTTCCTTGTTCTCCCTGATGCTTTCCTGGATGCTTTTCTAATTCTATGGATTTTTACTTCTCTTTCGAAGACATTAGAGAATCTACAGGTACGTAAAAATGTTGTTATGTTGTCTTATTTCAAAGTTTACAATCAGTTGTGATGTTTATGACTCCTATTTGTCTGTTTGTGCACTTTTTAGTCTTTGAAGTTTACATTGGAGGTATGATTTACAGGCAAAAAGGAGTTCTGTGAAATTAGATACGTACAGGAAATTTACTAATGCTTTGGCAATTGCTGTCATTGCTTCAGTTGCATGGATTTGCTATGAGGTATTGTCCTACTTCTTTTATTTTTTTTTCCCCTATGTAGTCGTTAATCTATCTTTTTAACCATTTAATGTGGGTTTGATTAAGGTCCAAAAGGGTATTTATGGAGGCTACAAGGAAAGACTTAGAAAATTTAGAACATTGATATGGTCAATGATGGCATGAAATAGGGGAAGTGATCTACAATACTAACCTCAATTATTTGGGCTAAGGTGGATGAGAAAAGAAAGCACTGAATGTTTAATCTCCTATATGGTTATGCTAATCGAATTACATATATAGAGCTAAGCATTTGATGTGTTCACATTCAGTCTACTTAGCGACACCCTTTAGTTTCAAGTCTTCTTTATTTCCTTTCTAAGCAAGCACCATATGGTATTAAATTCTGGAAAACATCAATCATATATTTCAACGTCATATATTGTCTATAATTTTCATGATACAGGTTTACTTCAAGGCTACCGACCCATTTAGCGAACGATGGCAAAGTGCATGGGTGATCACCGCGTTTTGGGATGTCCTTGCACTTGGTTTGCTGTGTGTAATATGCTTTCTTTGGGCCCCATCTCAAAACTCTCAACGGTAAATCTAGTTTATTTTAGATATACACGAAAAATTTCTTGTCATCAGTATTGCTACCGTATTATGGGAAGATAGCAATATGCTTCAGAGATAAGTAGCCATGGTTATGCCAGAAAGGATTGCCTACGGGCTCATGTCTGCATGGGAGTTTTCATTCTCGCTAATTCTTGAGCACATTTTCTCTTTCATTTGTGGGTGAGAGTGTTGTATTATGTAGCCATAGTTTTTTGAATATGGACTTGTTATCAATGGTGAACATTTTTCATTGTTTTGCATCCCGTGCTGTATCTTTAACTTGTTTCTTGTTATGTGCTTAGGTATGCTTACTCTGAAGGATTGGACGATGAGCTCAATGAGGAAGCTCAATCTCTTACCAAGCATTCGGAAGGCAATGTCGGCTTAGTAAATATGGAAAAGAGAGATAAAAATGCTGCAGACACGAGCGTGTACGGCTTAGAAGTGAGCAGGAAGAGGATAAGCGAGAGTGAAGATCAGTAATCTGTTCCGTTTCCTCTGTGAGCTTCCAATTCAATTGCTTGCCGAAAAACAATTGTAATCCTTTTGTCCGTGATCCTTAGCTAACAGTGTTTGTTATTATATATATTGGGATACTATCCTGTGTAATAGAAAAGAAAGGGTTTTGTTTTAACATCAAACTCCATTTTCTCTTTAGCATCGTCTCGGCTACTTCTCCTTTCTCCGAAGTCATGAAATTATCTACTCGCAATAAAATAAAATATCTTCTCTTATGCAGGCCTCTCAAGATCGCGAGCAAACCTTATTCCGAATTGATCGAAATTAGAACAGGTTCGATTCCTAAAGCCCTAAATGGTAAGTATAACCGGCTAGCCGGCCTATGTCTGCCTGTTAAATCCTATCGCCAGTCGTTGAAACTTGAACGCGGGGTACCACGGCGGGGCAGTAATGAAGTTCTTGATTTGCAGTATCCGTGATGTGTTGTATCTGTTTTGTTTTTAAAAAAATTGATGTATATATCTTCTTCCACCATCGGCTGGTTTTTGTACCCCTTGTGACCAGTCACGGCGATTGGATAAATCTTGTCAGCAGCGTGATTCGGTTCAACGTGCCCATTCAAGAGATTAAAGAGAGGGATTCGTCTACTATGGCTCTTAGTCCACCTGTGGTTCTCCAGCTCTTTTCTGGGGAATAATTCTACGTTTACCTCATTATTAATATTCCTCCCGCCCGTCCTTTCTACGAGAATATGCAGGACAATCTCATAAGTGAAGAGGCCAGTGTAGAGCATCAGATTCAGAGTTCAGACTCATCGTTAGGATTGATTACGTTTTGGCAAACACAGGGCAGCCCCACACAGAGACTACACGTCGGGGTTTGAAGCTTCAACACATTTCTAATTTGTAATTTTTTATGGGTACCGTGATGAGTACAATACAGCTGTTGTATTCTAGTTTTGGTTCAGCTGGCTCTGGAGTCTGTACTATTGCCCTTCTGGTTTCCAAAGGCCAATCCTTGCCGTACTCATGATCTCAGAAAATCAAAGAACATCTAAGTAAGTACTCTTTTGAAAAGACCGAGTTTGTTGGAAGCTCCCTCATGACTCAAAAGCTGTTGCCAGGCCCAGGCAGGAGATGTCCTTCCCAGTCCCACACGCCAGAAACGACGTATATCCCTTTCTTCACACCCCTCACTTTCTCGTTCAATTGCAAGTGATGCCCTTCTTCTTGTTTATTGTTACCAAAAAATAGCTTATCCAGTAACCACTTTAAGTTCCATATCAGATGGGCGTCCAATGAGTGAGAAATAAGTTTGCCCTCAATTCCAAAATGTATGACGGTACATGGTGAAGGTGTATCTTGTTTACTCTTCCGATACCGTAAACCTGGTCCCTCAAGATGCTTCTTCATGCAGAAACATGTGAACGATCGAGGTCAAAAGGTCCCACCGACCCAGTTGAGATCCATCGGTTGTAATCAACTTCTGGTCATGAGATAACAATTTGTCGGACAGCTTGGCGCATCTGTGGCGAGCGACCATCCATGGTAAAGTCCACTGTTACAAGCAATGTCATGGAAGATGGTCTGGACTGTGGAGTCCGATCGTTGTATTCCTACGCCTGGCCTGAGAGGAAGACTCGTTTTGGAAGGGTACGTTCTCTAATTATCTTTACTGTCATGGTAGGTTGGTGGCAGTTAAGTCATTTCAGACTCGGTTCTATATCCTTTTCAGGGAAAGGGAGGGTAAAATAGGGTCATTCGGGATGTGGGATTTTACTTGGCCCTCTGTAGAGCGTTTTGTTTTGGATTATATAAATCCCCTTGGGAGGCAGAAGACTGGGTGCCGCAGCATTTGCAGTCTTTGGTTTTTGGACGAAAACTGCAGGCTGCTTCTTCTAACCCTCGAAGCATTTTGAATATCACTTTCCAAGTTTAAGGAGCGAAGGAAGTATCGTTGGCAAATGATGGCAGACAATCTAGTGAGGCTGTTCGAGGGCGAGGAGGAGCTCTCAATCGCTCTTGCAGACTACGTCGCCCAGCTTTCTGATGCTGCTGTCAACGAACGAGGCGCCTTTGCTATTGCGTTGTCCGGCGGCCCTCTCGTCCGCCTACTTGGGTCTTCTCCCTCCTCTTTATAACCCTCGAACTAGATCGAGTTATATTATTTAGATTTACATCAACTGTTATACGTACATATAATATTGTGTTTTTATCAATGAATGAAAGACGTCAAGAGCTCAAGCTCTCTGATCACTCTTTATATGAAATAAAAATTAACTCTTGGTGTGGCTTTTGCAGGAAGCTGACGAAATCTCCATACCTGAAGACAGTGGACTGGTCGAAATGGCATGTGTTCTGGGCCGAGGAGAAGCTGGTGGTTTCTAGCCGGAAGCATGAAAGCAACTACAAGCAAGCCAAGATTGAGTTTCTTTCCAAGGTTTTGTCTTATAAACACAAGCCATCTCCTTACATGCGTTTACCAACTTTACATATATGTCCGGCTTCGACGCAAGTTCGAGAAGCCAACCTTTATATGAACAATCACGTTGCCCCTTATATATTCCCAGTTCATAGTCAAGCTCACTTTTGCTGATTTAATTTGTTGGTCTTAACGTCATCGCGTGTGGCATGTATATTATTTTATTTCATACATTATGCACATTTGTTAATTCGATTGCTATATATATCCATACAAACTTTTTGTGCTCCACATGTATTTATAAAACATATTTATCGTGGCTTGTAAAAGATCTTTGGTCTTCCTTTTTGATCCCACTTAACCATTACCTTCTTTTGTCAAGAGAAGTCAATTATTTGTTCTTTATAATGAGTTGAGATGCACAAAGTACATGTTAGCCGATGTTGAAGCTCATTCTTTTAATCCTACTGCTAGCTCAGCATGGTGACATGCACTTTGTAGTTTGTGGCAAGCATGTAGACGGAGTGCATCCTAAGAGTAACTTAGTTATTATAATAAGATGGTAATTTCCTTCCTCGGATGCATGCTGCAAACTTTCCACTTTATGTATTCTACCTTCATCTTCTATAAGTGCAGGTTCCGATTCTTCCTGCCCAAATCAACCCGCTGAGCCAGACCGGCTCGGCGGAGTCGGCAGCCGAAGAGTACGAGTTCTCCATCCGACAGCTGGTCCGCAACCGGACAGTCGACGTATCTGTGTCCAGCGACTGTCCGAGGTTCGACCTTGTCCTACTCGTGCTCGGGCCGGACGGTCGCATCTCCTCCCTCAACCTAGACCAGACCGGTCCAGGGGAAGAGACCCTGTGGGTCCGCCCAGTCGTGACCAGTGGGGCTGAGGCGGACTCGGTCACACTGTCCGTACCTGTTATAAACTCTTCGGCCAATACCGCTATTATAGTGACCGGTAAGGCGGTCAGCCAGATGCATGCTGCCCGAGCAGGCGCTGCTTCCTCGTCGAGCCCGGCCAAGCCGAATTCGATTCTGACCAAAGATGTTGTGTGGTTTGTGGACGCGACCGCGGCTTCGACCTCGGATTCATCTAACCCGGTGGACGTGGCGGGCCGGATGACAGAAATTTGATGAAAATTAATGGCCTAGTCTAACCCGTTTCGGCTTCTCTATGGATGTTTTGGTGGGGAACTTCTGTTTTGGCTCTGTTTGGTTGTCACTTGATCTTGGAAGGCTAGTATAAAGCAGACTGTGTACTGATCGGATTTCAATCAACACATTTTAGATGGTTAATTTTCTGTTTGCCCGAGTTTGTGTGTGGTCCGTGCTGACTTTGGTAGTCTAGGCCAGCTCATTTCAGGTTAATGGCATCATCCCTAGATGCAACACTGGTACATATTACAGGGAATGTATCAATTGCGATCTTACTATACATGCAATTGGGTCCTGTAAGTTTTTCGTTCAATACCTGTAAATTAAATGAATTAGTGGTAGCAAGTACTTGACAAATATTCATAAAGTCGGACCTCTGCCAAGTTTGTTCAACCGTTTTTGCTGAAAAGTGCAATGTTTAGGGCCAGAATTTTTAAGCGATTTGTACAGCCAAGGAATTTTTTGTTCAGTAGTCCAAAATTGTTTACTATTTTTTAAACTACCCATACCGTAAATTTTATGTATATATATTTTTAATTGATTTGATAGTTAACAAAATAGTTTGGCAGCTTTTAGACTCCCCAACTCCTTATGATATTTGATTTATGTTCCTCTTTAAAGTTGTACCCTACGATTCTTTTTCAATTTTTTTAAAAAGAAAAAACATTTTGTTCTTGAAAATAATATTCATTTACACGATGACATAAGTTCTCACTTCATAGTTAAGAAGAAAAAGTTATGCATCATTCGGATACTTGACTCTGTTAATAAAAAACGGTAGGCAACAAATTAACCAGGTCGCATAAATTAAATCCAATTCTTTGAACAAAGTATAATTTCTTATAATTACCAAATTGGTTAAAAGAACATTTTTGTAATTCACTGCTAGTGGGTGGTTAAACTCTCGAGCAGGAAAATTTTTCTTAAGGCCAATTCATATGATGATTGTATTGGTTTTGGAAAAAATGTTCCATTGGATATAGTCAGCATTATGAAAGAGATTTGTTGCTTAGACATTGGTGTTGGTGGGCATTTAAATGGTCATGTTGGTCAGGTTTTGCTAGTATATTCGATACATAGGATCTTAAAAACTGGGTACATATTGAATCCTCACACATATCATTATAGGACTGCTACATCTCATACAACTTTAAAAAAAGAACAATAGGAATTGCCTCACGCTATAATAATAAAATGTTAATTTGAATTAAAAGAGTCAAATAAAGGGTTACAACTACTTAAAAAATTAACTGAAATAAAAAATAAAATTTACCCAAAAATTTTACAAAAGAAGTAAGAAGATGAAAGAAAGGGATAGATCTCATCTTCGTCACGTCAAGTAAATTTCATGTTTCGATTATGAGAATAATATAACAAATATTGTCTTGATTGAGATGGCTGATTATTTATCACGATTAATTTGATGGAACACAATTGTTTAACTAGCTCTAATAAATTTATGTTTAGAGTTGTTCAAAATTTAATTAAACTCGATTTAACTCGATACTCGATTCAAAGTTCAACTTGATATTAACTGAATCGGGCTTAAGCTTATACTTGCACAATTTAAATCGACTCGAAGCTCAATACTTTAATAAGGAATAATGATTTTTCATCATAATTATCTTAAATTTTTTTATGTAAATATAACCAATTTATAAAATATCATTATATGATATAAAAATAAATAAATTTATGCAGTATTAAATTATCTTTTATGCACAATTATATTAAATTTGAGATATTTTAATTAAAAATTAAATTTTAAAATAAATTATACGAAAAAGCAACATCAATATATACGAATTAAATTAGCTCAAACCAGGCTCAAAATAATTTAACTTGAATGTTTTTTAATTCGACTCGAACTCAAAATAAAACGAACCGATCTTGAGCCAAGCAAAACTCAACTTTACTTAGCCGATGAGCTATTTATGTTTTTATAAAATGGTATAATTAGTGTGCCGCACGTCCTAAATATTAGATGATTATCATTACTTATCATACGTGGCTTGAGTTTCACATTGCTAGAGTCACCTGTTCATGGCCCATCGTCCCTTTCGCGTCTCTCCCTTGACTAAAAATTTACAGTATTATTTTGTTAAGTTTAGGTAAACTGATCGATACAAGCTATACGTTCCCTTGAAATGAACATATTTTGTTGATCTGCGCCTCAAGGCCCCTGTGGCCATAGCAATTTCATAGGAATTTGAATATTATCTTAACTCTTCTTGAGATATTCTAATATTGACATGCCAAAAAATGCTCAATATCAGGTAAAAAATATCTCTGTCGGTGCTGCTGTCTATCACTCAAGTTTTAGCAGCCAAGAATGTGTTAATGGTGTCAACAAAGAATGGATCCGCTCGCTTGTGCAAGGGTCCATGTTAGAAACATACAAAAAACAAGTGGGATGGATATTTGAGTAAGACGTGGCTTCCTGCTTGCCTCTTCATGCTCCCCTTGTATGGTGCAAATTAGCAAAATATTGGAAATGTGCTGTATACGGAGCTCGTTTATAGTTTTAAAATCTACCATGGGTCCTTGTTTTAATTTTGCTCCATAGTTAGATTTAGGGATAGAGATGTTCATCCTTGTTGAGCATAGCCCTACATTTCTAATGATAAAGGGTGATAAATAATATGAGTGTGAGTTTATATATTCTCTTTAAGTGGCTAGTTATTTTAGAATAAAACTCGTATACTCATTTTTATATGTGAGGGCTATTAAACGAGCGAATGAGCCGAGTTCGACTTGTGTTCGAACTCGGCTCGAGATCGAACGAATTTTGAACATACATACTCGAGTTCGGCTCAAATATTTTTGTATTGTTAAAGCTCGAATACACTTAAATTGTTTAATTTTAATTTTGACGCGCTCGTTCGTGAGTTCAAAATCGGCTCGATTGTAAAGTTGAAAATAATTCACTTAAAAAAATAAAGTTATTGTAGATTGAGCCTATAACCTCCAAAAAAATCAACTTAAATACCTACCATCTAAACTATCGCACTATTTTATTATTATATTATATATAAATAAATATAACTACTTACAATTAAACTTATTAGTATATGTATATATATATATTATATGAAAATTATATTATTATATTATTTTATTGAGTCGAGTTACAAGGCGATTTTAAATTATAACCGAGTCGAGTCGAGTCGAGTCAAACATTACCTTATTCAAACTCGGCTCGAAGGATTCGAATTCGAGTCGAAGTTTGAACTCGAATATTTAAATGTCAAATTTTGAATCGAGTCGAACTGAGCAGAATATCTAAATACTCACGAAGCTGACTCAGCTCAGTTAACATATTTATACGGTATTAGAGCTAACTTATCCATAGGACCCTCGTGTGTAATTGGGTTTGTTAAAACGACTACGCAGCTGCACATGAATAGTCCACAGTCCTAACCGCATATGAATGGTTCACGGTCCATGCGGCCACACATGAGTAGTCCACGGTCCCGACCACATATGAGTTGTCCACGGTCCACTGCAAAGGCTGACAGTGATTAATGTACAGGGAAATATTAAATATAATCTTACATCGCTAATAAGAAAGTACGGTGACTAACGTGGGTTCGTACACCCTTTATAGTGACCGATTATTTTTGAGTGAAACCCATTTTCACAATCTCTGTAGTGGTCCAGTGCTTATGGTGTAGATTATATATTAAACCATTTTTGTTTAGATTGATAAATTTTAAAAGAACGAAAAATTTTTTCTAAAATTATGGATGTCACGAGTAACAACTGCAATATCCATATATATCAGATATCTATACGAGGATGAACCCAGAGAGCGACTAGAGTTAAAAGAAGGATGAAACAGCAAATCAAGCGTCTTGTGCATGGAACTGGACATGTGCGATGAGAGCTGGACACGACCGATCAGAAAAATCGCCCTTTTCTTGTCAAGCGAATGACCGACCAGAATCTTGCGGCTTTTAATACGTATATGCATTTGACTAAAGTAAATGAGTTCTGATCTCCTTGCAATCGATTTTACTTTGTCCTAGTACGATATTTTCCAATCATGTAAGCGATAATGAAAAAGCAATGAAGTGAAAAAAGTTTCTGATCTAATTCGAAGGATATTCGTTCAGGTATATAGGAGAATGAGCTACGCCGTTGCCCATTCCACGAGCAAGTCACCTCTTCATAAAGGAACTCGAAATTTATTCGGTCCATGCCCCTGCAGGGGACGTCGATCTTTCATCTTCACATGTCAAGATTATGCGTAAAGGAATTGTCCTACATCAAATCAACATAACCATTTTCATTCTACAATCCAACACCGAAGCTAGTGTCCGCATGATCGATCAGGACCAATTAAAGGATTTGGATTAATTGTCATTCTTTGGATGTATATTTGTTGTCACTTCCCGTCGCCAGTATAAATCTACATTTCCACATCAAATGAGAGACGACATGCAGCAAATATACTATCAAAATTTTGTGGTATTAATTCAGCAAAAGCTAAACCATATTTAACAAGTTTATGTGTTAATATTTTCTGATTATTGTACCTAGGCACGCAACTTTCTAAGAAGCCAGCAGAATGCACTGGCCCTGAATGGCTGCGCAATTATTTTCCACGCACATTATCTTTAATAAAAACATGCACAAAACACAAACAAGTCCCTGCATGTGCATCACTACTTGCCTTCTTGATATATAATCTTATCATTAAGCGTTCGATCGATCCCTCGTTTCTCAGTGAAGCACGTCCTACAAATGGTCCTCGCGGTTTCCGTTGGCCACCCAGCTGGTTGGCCAATACACTGTAATTCGTACGGACCAGACCCATGACTGGTTAAGATTCAACCGGGAAATTCCGAGCTTAACACTTACAACCACACATGCATGATGAAGATCACTCTAAAACACCCCCCACACACCCCCTCCCCGATTCAATTTTAGCAGCCGGCATCGCCCAAGGAAAGCAAAAATATATGCATTGAATTAAATCATAGCTTGCGGCGTGTGCTGCTTGTTTCACATGCAAAGTATAGGGCGTTTCATGGAATTCAAAGATGCATTGATATTATAAGAAGATTCCAAGAAGTAAAAGTATGGTCAGTAAAAGAAAGGTAAAAGACATGAATTATAGGTGGAAATGGAGGAGGCTGGGTGTGGTGGGAGGGAGATATTGGAGAAGGCAACAAGTGGGGGCGGCAATTGGGTTTTATGTGCCCTTTGGAGAAGTTTGGAGTCACCTTGGGACTCGCTCGTCGTTGAAGGGGTTAGCAGCCCTCGCCCGTCCAACCTCGCCATTGGCCGTTCGACTCCTCCATCCGCCACTTCCCATCTCTCTTCTGCACCTTTTCTCCCCGATTCGATCCCCCTTGTAGATCTCTCTCGTACTACGTACCATATTTACACCCTTTTTCGTTATTATTCCTTATCATATTAAAATCTGCTCCTTACAACTGTTGCATGGCTTGTTAATTTCTTACATAATATCTTTCTCCCTCGCCAGCTGTTTTTGTAACGCTACATCCATGAATTGGTCATGTCATTTCCTTCTGTCAAGCAATCGCAAGCATTTCTACCAAAAGAAGCAGACACGGAGCTAGTAATTAAAAACTTAATTGGGGTTATCTAAACAAAACAAATATATATATATATATATAGATATAGTTTCATAATGTCTTTGGTAGAGATATTTTTTGTGGTGGGAAGGGACGTATGTTGATTCTCCTTGTAATCTGATTTGTCCCGTTGCAAGTGGATTTTTAAAAGCAAGACCATCAGATGTCACAATTAATCAGACGGCTTGGATTGAAAGTCATACGTTTAAAAGGAAAAGTCAAATCCCAATTGGTGTTTCTCTTATGATTAATGTCGACTTTCCCCTCCCTTACTTTGTGATACTCAAAAGTAACATACAAAACCATATAATCTTTCCCTAGTCTCGGAGCATCTACCCTTTTTACATTGTATATATATATATATACATATCAAGTTTATAATACAAACCTAATAAAAATTAAAATTTATTCTTAGTGATCGGAGCCATAAGTTTTCAATTTGTCATCTAAAGTTCTTTTTGCATTTTAATTACAAACATTAATGAAGAAATGTACAATATGAATTTTCATACTCAAACTATTTGTAGTCAAGCGGTCATAATTTTTGCTTTGCAAGTAAAATGATTCAAAGAAGTGAGTTATTACATATCAGGCAAGATAATATCGTGTTATGCACGACTTATACGACAGATAAGTTTTAATTTTATAAATAAATTATCGTTAAAAAATGAGATAGAGTATAATAATATAATATCTTATATATAGATTCTAATTTCTAATTAATTTTAAAGATGGATACTAATTAAATGAGAAAATAAATTATAATAATTTAAGTTTTTATTTTTTATTTTTATATATTTTAATTGGTTAAATCTTCTAAGTACTTTTAATCAAATGCCAATATTGAGTACCATCTTTTATTAACAAAAGTAGATACCCAGTTCACAATGCAAGCCTAATGAAAAAAAAAATTGTTCTTACTGATCGGGCATAAGTTTTCAATATGTCATAGACAAATTCTTTTGCATTTTAATTACAAATCATTAATCAAGAAATATACGATACGCATGGTCAAACTCAAAATATTCACAGTGCAGAGGCCATAATTTGAATTTGAGCGTAAATAAGTGCTTCATTAATGAAGGTGTACTTTTATAAATAAATAAATAGATCAATATTATGATTATTAAATATGTAAATGACTGATTATTAATTTCTAATATAAATTGTGTAAAAGACCAAGAAGATGATCAAAACTTGCATTGTTTTTTAAGAATCACTAAGACACTTTTCGTTTACTTATTATTATTCAAACGAAAAGCGGTGGCTTAGAAACAAGAGTGGCGGCACTGATGGACATTAATAAAAAAACAAGAGACAAAGAAAGTCGTAATTAATGCCCTTTAAATGAACCCGGACCGCAGCTACCCCATAATACCACGGGCCACGCCGGGACAAAACGGCTGCTCGGCCCGCTGACGTCATTCTGGCGGGGCCCAAAAGACTCCCCGCGGCCCGCTCCTATATATACGGCCCACGATACCTTTCCCTCAGAGCCGTGGTTTAAAGGGCTCCGCCCGAAACTATTTGCAAACAACTCCTCCTCTTCTCCACCCGATCCCTTCCCGTTCTTGTTCATGGCGGCGTCGGTTGAGAACCGCCAAATCCCCTACCTTGAACCGGTGCTCTCCGGCCGGTACAAACACGGCCCTCTCCAACGGCCCGAATCCCCGGTTAGGTCCTTCGTCCTTGCCAAACCGGGCCCTCCACCGCCGCCCGCCGCCGTCGAATACGCATCCTCCGACGAAGACGATGATGACGAAAACGAAGAACTCCTCCGCGGGCGACATGCTAACGTCGAAGTGGAGCAGTCGATCCTCGATCCGAGGGACGAGGCGACGGTGGACAACTGGGTCCAGCGCAACCCGTCGCTGGTCAGGCTCACCGGGAAGCACCCCTTCAACTGCGAGCCGCCGCTGCCCCGGCTGATGGCGCACGGGTTCATCACGCCGACACAGCTCCACTACGTGCGCAACCATGGCCCCGTCCCCCGCGGGAGGTGGGAGGAGTGGACCGTGGAGGTGTGCGGGATGGTGAAGCGGCCCGCCCGCTTCACCATGGCGCAGCTCGTCGGCGAGTTCCCCACCCGAGAGCTGCCGGTGACGCTCGTCTGCGCTGGGAACCGGCGCAAGGAGCAGAACATGGTGAAGCAGACCATCGGCTTCAACTGGGGGCCGGCCGGGATCTCCACGTCGGTGTGGCGCGGGACCCGCCTCTCCGACGTTCTGAAGCGGTGTGGCGTGGTGAGTAGGGCGAAGGGGGCGTTGTACGTCTGCTTCGAAGGGGCGGAGGACTTGCCCGGCGGCGGCGGATCCAAGTATGGGACGAGCATCCGGAGGGAGGTGGCCATGAACCCGGCCAACGACATACTTGTGGCGTACATGCAGAATGGGGAGCCGCTAGCACCCGACCATGGCTTCCCTGTGAGGATGATCATACCGGGGTTCATCGGTGGGAGGATGGTGAAGTGGTTGCGTCGGATCACGGTGTCGGAGCAGGAGTCGAAGAGCCACTACCATTACCACGACAACCGAGTTCTTCCTCCTCACGTGGACGCAGAGCTCGCCAAGGCCGATGGTACGCCAAGGACGACATAGATTTTATTTTTCATTATATTTAACTCTGTACTTTCCATAGAATTTACAAAGTATATATCATTTTGTGTTAAATAGGCAGAGGCTAGCTATAAAAATAATTAATAATGATGATTTATAAATACGCAGGATGGTGGTACAAGCCGGAGTACATCATCAACGAGTTGAATATCAACTCGGTGATTACAACCCCATGCCACGAGGAGATTCTCCCCATCAACTCGGCCACAACTCAGAGAGACTATACGCTAAAGGGATACGCCTACTCTGGTACGTACAAAGAAATTAATTATATGAGTTAAAAGCGTGTATTTATGAAGGCATGAATTTAGCGATTGCATCTTGATCTCTTATATAACGAATTGAAAGCAGCGCGCATCACCATGCTGCGCTGTTAACTCTTCGTCGTATGAGTCTATGATCACATTTTTTTGCCTTGCATAGTAAAACTCAGTAGCAGACTGGTCGTCACCCTACTTGTTTATTTTTTCTCAACACCACTTTACCCCCATTTGTTTCGATCATACACTTATCTTACGTATATTTGTGACGGTCTTATATTTAAGCGTAGCTAGCTATTCTTTTCTATTACATAGTAATAGTATATATATGTGTGAACGTAAACTATTTATTCCCTTTTTGATGCCATGTGATGTAACACTAGTTACGTGCCAAAATAATTTAAGTTAAGCTCACTGACGTTCTAGTTTAAACTCAAAACTCCGGCATGGAATGCATTAGTGAGGATAGTGGGGCATAAATGTTGGTGGGCGTTGATTACGATGGAAGTAACGTATAATATATATATATATATATTTAATGGGCCAAAATTACAGGGGGAGGGAAAAAAGTAACGAGAGTGGAGGTGACGATGGACGGTGGTGAGACGTGGTTTGTGTGCAAAGTGGACCACCCGGAGAAGCCCACCAAGTATGGCAAGCATTGGTGCTGGTGTTTCTGGTCCCTCGACGTGGAGGTCCTCGACCTGCTTGGCGCCAAGGAGATCGTCGTCCGGGCCTGGGACGAGACCCTTAACACCCAGCCCGAGAAGCTCAATTGGAACGTCATGGTGAGTGACACACTCATATATACATTCATTCTCGTTAACTTGATTGATTGATTGATGCTAGATCAATTTGCACGTCAAGTGATTAATGACACCATATTTAACCTTAATGTGTAATTTATATTACATGTAATAACGTCGGAGGACTATTCTTTTTCATGCAGGGAATGATGAACAACTGCTGGTTTCGGGTGAAGATGAACGTATGCAAGCCCCACCGAGGGGAGATTGGCATCGTATTCGAGCACCCTACTGTGCCCGGCAACCAGTCAGGCGGGTGGATGGCTAGGCAAAAGCACCTCGAGGCGTCCGCACTCAAGAAGAGCGTCTCCTCCCCGTTCATCAACACCGCATCCAAGCAACTCACCATGTCCGAAGTGAGGAAGCATACCTCGGCCGAGTCCGCCTGGATCGTCGTCCATGGCCATGTTTACGACTGCACCAACTTTCTCAAGGACCACCCTGGCGGCGTCGATAGCATTCTGATAAACGCCGGCACCGATTGCACTGAGGAGTTCGACGCCATCCACTCTGACAAGGCCAAGGCGATGCTAGAGGACTATCGTATAGGCGAGCTGCTTGCCACCGGATATGCCTCCGAATCGTCCACCCCCAACTCCTCCTTGCACGGCGCTTCCAACTTTAGCCACCTCGCCACCATCACCGAGGCGGTGCCTCCAACGAGGAACCCAGCGCTGGTGCCGGGGCAGAAGACAGCCTGTAAGCTGGTGGAGAAGAAGGTGGTGTCCCATGACGTGAGAATCTTCCGTTTTGCTCTACCATCGGAGGACCAGGTGCTCGGCCTTCCGGTGGGGAAGCACATCTTCCTCTGCGCCAACATCGATGACAAGCTCTGCATGAGGGCCTATACGCCGACCAGCTCGGTGGAGGAGATTGGCTACTTCGACCTCCTCATCAAAGTATACTTCAAGGACGTCCACCCCAAGTTCCCAAACGGTGGGCTCATGTCCCAGCACCTTGAGTCTCTTCCCATTGGTTCCGCCCTAGACATCAAGGGTCCCCTAGGCCACATTGAGTACACCGGCCGTGGCAACTTCCTCGTCGGCGGCAAGCCCAAGTTTGCACGCCGGCTGGCCATGCTGGCCGGAGGGACGGGCATCACTCCAATGTACCAGGTGATGCAGGCCATACTTAAAGACCCCGAGGACAAGACGGAGATGTACGTGGTGTATGCTAACCGGTCAGAGGAGGACATCCTATTGAGGGAGGAGCTTGATGGCTGGGCGGCGGAGTGCCCACAGGTGAAGGTATGGTACGTGGTGGAGCGGGCACCGGAGAATTGGAAGTACAGCACCGGATTTATCACGGAGGGCATACTCCGGGAGCACATTCCCGCCGGCGCCGACGACATACTGGCCCTCACCTGCGGGCCGCCGCCCATGATCCAGTTCGCCGTCAAGCCCAACTTGGAGAAGATGAACTATGACATCAACAGCTCCCTCCTGACCTTCTAATAATTGGATTCAATTCTTCTCAAATTATGCGTATCCAGCTGTAAGTTTTTTTTTTGGTGTCATATTGGAGTCTGTACATATTAATATGGGTCCCCGCTGGTCTTGCATTATTCTCTATTTCTTTTTTATATATGTAAACAAGGGGACAGAAAGCTTTAGAGACTCGATAAGAAATCAAGTTAATGTGGTGAATGTGGGGAAATTCTTTTACTGGATGAATTCGTATGGATGATGGAACCCCTATGATGACTATAGTGATATTGACGTTTATTTGTGATTACTTAATAGAAACTTGGCCAAAGCAAAAAGAGGTCAACTGAGCGGTTTGCCTTATGTCACAGATGTACAGCATGTTAGGTCTGACAACAATATGTGGTTACGTATGTGATTTGCTAATTATCATTGTCGTTGTCTATGGGCAATGAATCCTCGCCCCCTGGAATACAGCAGACACCTATACGCAGTATAATATGAAAAGTTTTTCAAAGCTTGGTTTCTTTCATTATCATATATAGAGGAGACGATTAGCACATGTATATTATGTGCAATGAGAGTACCCTTGTTTGATTGTCAGAATATTCTATGATCAATAGGAATTTGTGCAACTTGCAGAAAAAATATTACAGTGTGGTAGTCATATACTTGAGGCCGCCGTACGTAGGTGACCATCGAAATGGTTTCATGAGGCGGTATCTGCTCACATGAATATGCATGGTATATTTGAAGAACAGGGATCGTCTACTGCTTCTGCGGAGGCGGGCCATAGATCACAACATTTAATTGATTCCACCAATATCTTTTTTCTCTTTCAAAGTACGTAATTCCACTAATGTTAGTATTTTACTACTCGTTAAGGGGAGCTGTAAATCTTTTGCCTTGAGCTTTTGTAATAAAACGTAATTTTACTAAAACAAGCTTTGACAAGTTCCTAAGGCAATGATTTAGCAGGATTATTCAAAGGAATCCATAATTAAGTTTGTTTCATTGAGTTGTTACCGCTGATGTTCGACGACTTTGCTTGTACAACATTATAATTTGTAATGCACGACGCTTTCTAATTTTTGAAGTACCTTTCCATGAGCTTAAAGGCTCTACATGGCATGAGGAATGCATGCAGACCACGCACGGGTAAACTAGAAACAAAAAGAAAAAAAGATAAAAGTGTACAACAAAAAAGATTATCAAAAATCTCATATTGGCTGTATCCAACTTTAAAAATGAAAAGAAAAATGCTTCATAGACATTCTCCACCGACGTTTCCTACCTACGTTTAAATCTTACTTAACAGTTTGATTGGTCGTCGTGGAGGTCCACCCTTTAACTTGGGGAAGAACACTCGTTTTCAACATCTAAATAGCATGATTCAAATGAAAATTGGTTGCAACAGTAAGCTCTTTGAGAAGTCAACCTCCAACCAAAACAGAGACGACAAAGTTGAGGGTTTTGTTTGCAGGAGGTTGAGGAGGGAGTGGGCCTCATGTACGGGCTTCTGAACATAGGATATGGGCTTCGAAAGGTAGGGTAAGTAAGTAAAGGCCCATGGGCCAGAGGAGTCGAGGATGATCATCCACCATCGACCACCCCCGCCGGCGCTCGTCTCCTCCTCCTTCTCGGCCGCCATGGCCGCCTCCTCGGAGCTGCTCTACCACCTGGTATGTGTTTTGTTGTTTTTGATTTTGTTGATTCGGTTCGATTAGGTTAAAAATGCGCATCTCGCAGTTTTTATTTATTTATTATCATTATTTGTACAATGAATTTGCTAAGGTGGGGTTTGATTCAATCTGCAAGGATCGTGTGCTTGGGATGGAGAAATTGGGGGAGAATTGGGCCTCTGTTTTTTCTCCAATCATCTCCATCTTCTTGCTTGCCATGGATCCTTCTTCTGCGTATCTTGATCAGCTCATGAAGGTATGATTATGCTTTCCGTACTGTGTTCAATGTCATAAGATATGCTGTCTGGGGGAGATCTGGCTCATTTGTTCTATCGTTTCCGTATTTGAGATGTCTATCCTGTAAAATCTTTGTTATGGTGACTTGTATGATTTGCCCCAATTTATGTAATTGTGATGAAGACAATAATTTCTGTGGTATTCAGGGTTTTAATATTCATAGTCTCGTATGAATTTGTTATGTATTGATTCATGGACATTTGGTGGATATTCTGATATTCGTTCTCAATTATATCTTCAGATGACTATTTGTGTAGCTTATGCAAATGTCGGTCCCGAAATCAGGATTGAGCAGTGGTGGCAAAATGAAGGAATTTTTCTGGGCGATTAAGAAAGATCAAAATGGTGCATTCTAGATGATGAGAGCTTACAAATATGATTTTGACGAGTAGGACCCTTACTTGACCAGTACCTTTTCCCTTTTTTGCTTGTCGCTTGACATTACAAAGGAGTGCTAGTCGTATAATTAGATATAGCTGTTGTTCATCTTAATTTTCTCCTTATTATATTGCATTTGATTAATACACCTGTTTGTTTATATACCTGTCCATATTGAGCTTTGACAGATATGATTACACATTCCGTTTTGATTTAGCTTCTCTTTAGGGTTTTCACTCAGATTTGAAGTATTATGGCTCAGACTTAAATTTGAAATTTAGACTTGATCAGACCAGTTATTTTCCAATTACAATATACATTTTCATGCTTTGGGATTTATTTTATTTGCTGCCATAGGTTGCTGAGAGCTTGTCCGTTTCTCGATGCAAAGTACTTTTACTATCAAGTTTATGTTGCATAACGACATTCTGCATTTTATTTCTGAAACACTCTAAAAGCAATGACTGTCTCAAACTACAAGAGGAAATAAAGCTTCTTTTGAAGGAAGCAAATGCATTATCTGGGTTAGTAATTCTACACCTCTATACATATTTTTATAGAATTTATATCTTGCTTTTTTTGTGAAGTGATGACCGTGAGCTCCTTTATTTACGTTAAAAGTTTATACGTAGAAGTGTTTATGTAGTTAAGAAGTTCAGATTTTTTATGACATTGATTTGAGCGTAACACAAATCATTGAGTGCCTTGTGTTTTTGCAGGCCTTCCACATTTGCCCATTCTGCAAAACTAAAGCGACAAGCAGCAGATAAAGAAAAAGAACTAGAAAGAAGTAAACTGCATAGATTTTAATGTGCCTTTTTTAAGTTGACAAGTTGACAGCATGTGCATGTTCTTCATAATATGTTTATCTTAAAATGTAACTTGCAACATATGTTTTACGAAGATGCAGAAGTTGGATGAGAATCTTGTCTGATCATGTAATGTTTAGTACATATGTAGGTTTTGATTGGGTTCATTAATATTCCAAATCCACTTGGGGACTATGCTATGCTTTTCTTTACCGGTTTTTCAAACAGGGAAGACCTCCTAAAATACAAGGCATCAGGCATATCTTTGCACTTTGGCTATCAAAGTTCCTTTTATCTTGAACAGTCCTTTAAGTTGTCATAGTTTTGTACAGAATCTGTTGCCTTTGACAATCATTTGAAGCTTATCATACTTATTGGTTCAATGGTCTTCCAGATACTGTTTTGCTAAATTTGTTTAATTTTGCAGTAAATGAGGTCGGCACTAGAGAGGAAAGAGAGTCATATAACTTTTACTTCTCTGCCATCCAAAGTATTAAGGTAGGACTGTATCATTTAAGAATTTTTGCATTTTCTGATCTATGTTGCAGTTGTTTACATATTCACAGAGCAATATATGTCTAATTTGCTGTTTGTATAGAAGAAGTTGACCAAGTTGTTTTGATTTATTGTATTTGCAGGTGCTCATCTATGTTGTATCCATCTGGTGCTTCTGGAATTCCCCCGTTGCATGTATTGCTCAACAGCAACTTGTACCCTTTGGTAAGTGTATTCCTCGGGCTAGAATTATATCTACTTGTATCTTATTTATGAAAATTTAACTTATCAAATGAAGTCAGTTTGTTCTTTTTTTCTTTGGAAGTATATAATTGATTATTGAATATTTTAGGCTTATTTTACACTTGTGTATCTTGTATTATTATAATTTTCAAATTCTGAGCATCTTTTTGGAACTTTATAAGTTCCCAACCTTGTAAAAGTTATCAGCATCTCTAATTGACTATTTTGGATGCAAAATCTTTTCTAAAATATCTGGAACATTCATCCAGAACTTTTCATGAGGAGGCAACCAAGCCTCAATGTCGGGTTCAAGACAACAAGCTCCTCCAAGTTTTCTGTAACGACCCACCCGTTTCAAGTTACAAGCCAAGTGTTACTATATGAAACTAAGTGTCTCATAAATTAATTTTCTATAAAATTTCAAGATTTTAAATAAACTCTTGAAATAAAAGTTAATATAATAAATGCTTAGAATAATCTAAGCCCCATGAACAGAACCAAAATCCCATTGTCATGCAAACAATCTCGAGAAAAGAATAGTCCAATAATACAGTCCTCCAGCTGTCCCAACTCTACCCATCCTTCCATGCTCATACCTGCGGAGGCAATTCTGCATTAGTGATAAAAACACTAAGTCGTACAATTACAAGAAATAATTAATATATTCCCCACAATATCTGAATTACGTTTTTTAGTGATTATGAGCCTATGCTGAACTCTTAATATGATAGGAGGGTGGACCCCCATCCAACTTCAATCCCATGTATGCGCATACACACTACATGGCCCTCGGCTCTGTAGTTACCGATATTTGCCATTGACTCACCTTCTCGGTATCACAAGTGCATAAAGAGCCGTCTTGCATTATTAATTTTTATCTATGTGATTGTGATGCTGGATTATCTATTTTATTCTATGCATTAATACTATCATTAGCTTGATCACCTATTGATTGATCTAGAGATTTAATCTTATCTAGAAATAGAAAGATTAAATTTATCAATGAATAAAATAGCTTTTGTTCATAAATTTTAGGTGATTCATATATGAGATAGAGATATATGTATATGTCTTGGGTAACTGTTAAGGGTAGAACTTAAAGTATTATTTTGCATACACAATTTCATAAAGATATAGGACTTGGGTGTGAGAATAAGTTTATGGTGAATCTAAGAGATGTCAAAAATAATTAATTCTCGTAGTTAATAATCCAAATGCGCAATTCATAGGTAGAAGTTATAACTTTAATCACATAGAGCACTAGGTAATATTGAAAATCCTAGGTTTATTGTCTTGAAGTAAATATTTGATTTAAATATTGTATTTTAGATTAGTTTAGTCTTAAACTATAATTTAATCACTCGTTGACTGTATTTCTATTTAAGTACAATTAATTAAATTAGTTTTGGTAACTGAAAATTTTTAGTAATAATTCCTCGTGGGGCAATACTTTCTTATCACTTTTATTACTTGATTCGGCATGTGCGCTTACGTTATAATTTACAAAACGGACAAAGTCTTCCTTAAAAGTGCAATTAAGGGCCACCTTGTCAAAACATGTATAAATATATACATCAATATGCATTCATTGCATCATATTTTTCACATATACATTTAATTTAGCCACATCACAATATTCTACGTCTTGGGTCTGTTCATTATTTATTATTCAGTTTGCACACTAATATATATTTTTCAGGTCTTGCTATCATTATCCATTTCTATATACCAAATTTTTCATAACAAGTATTTGATTTTCGTAATAAACATAACAAAACAATCGAAATAGTCAAAACAAACATTTTAGCGGTGCACATGCGTGTGTGTGTGTGTCAAGGCAGGTCACTGCTCCTTCGTCCAAGCTAACGTATCTAGTATTTAATCCTCACCTACATATATATATGTTCGGGTGCGGGATCGTCCACCCCCTCGAAGCGGTTCTTTTGTGATTCGGGTTTGAAGGTTCGGTGGGACCGAGGCACCCTTGCCACGCAAAGAGATAGTGCGATGGAAATAGAAAATGTTACAAACAGTAAAATGACACGCAAGAAATTTTTACGTGGTTCCTTAGGGTTCAACTTGAATCCCTAAGTTAGTCCATAGTGAGATTAGTTACTCACAATCCACTATTTCTCCTTTGATTGTTACAAGTTACACTAAACAGTGAATTTTTGCTGCCTTTAGATAAATTTGCCCGGATCAGTCTAGAAGGCCTTCAAATTATTTCTAGAGTGTGATAGGCTGAACCAGGCCGTTTTGGGTTGGTTCAAACCAAACAAATGCTGGATCGGACTGGATGGCATACGTCGGCTTCCTTTCTTTCTGCGTGCGCCAGTCTACGGGTGGTGTACGGTACACCAGCTCCAATCCGGGGCGCGATTTTGTAACTGGTCACAGTTTGGCTTCGCGGACACAGACTGGGGAGAAGGATTTGGTCTCAGACATGACAAGAGCGGATGCGGTCAACAATAAAGGGGTCCGACAACCCGGCTGTAGCAACGGTGCAATGGTGGTTTTGGTGGCTCCGGCACGCTTTCCAGCAGCTGAATGTGGTGGAGATTGCCCAAAACTGTAGATCACAGACCTATGGGTCTCTTGAAGGTGGTTCAACTATCAGGTGGTGGCTCCGGTCGGTCGGTCGGAGGCCAAAAAGTTAGACACTTTTCTGCACTTTTGTGCTATGCTGCTCCTATCGGTCACTTCTCAATTTTTCTCGGCGACCTCGGAGATGAAATCCGGTGGATCTCCATTTGGGTTTCTATATCATTCCATCATCTTCACTTGATCACAACGGAAGGCTGGGAACGACCGGCCCTGCCCTGGTCAGAAAAAATCCAAGAAATCCATTATTCGCTACTCTGTTTTCTGCTTTTCCGGCCAGCAACTTCCTCGACTTCCTGTTCGAATAATTTTAGTGACATGCAAGAATATACACGGTCGAAACAAGTAGTATGATGATAAATTAGAGTATCGTTCCCACAGAAAGATGAATTTCCTTAAATTAATTAAAGAAAATAAAATTAAGAACAAAACAGAAATAATTAACTTAACGGAATCTAAATACTAACTTAAATAAAAAGCGAAGTTAAAATTATAAAACTCGTTCTAGAGTCGAATTTCCCTTAATATGAATTTAATCTTCATCATATCTTACTCTTATCTTTTATTCCCTCGGATTGTCGATCTAGGATAATTATATGACATGGTGGCTCCCGCTCCTTCATGCTTCTATTATTTTGCCTCAATTTCTACCTCCCGGTGATAATTGATTAATCAACAAAATAACGCATTAAGAATTGCCTTACAACCGCATACGGTGTTGTGTATCTTCCGACCACAACGACAAACAAGTCAAAAGACTCGTCGTATGATGAACTACCAATGACTAATCTAATTAATTTCTCCCGAAATCTAATTAAACCTCATGATCTAAGAAATAGGTGATCAATCTATTCTTAGCATTAAGAATATGATAATTCAAACAATACGATTGAATAAAAGAGTAAAAGCTTGAAATAAATTCAATTAAATCATGTTAAGTTCCATTCTTCTCTAGAACGAAAATAAGAGACTACTCCATAATAAAAATAGAAAACATTATAAAGAAGAAACTAATTTTTATTATAAAAGAGAAAGAAATTACAAAAACTAAAACTACTACTTTCACTACACTCCGAAGCCAAGAGATGAGATATGATCAACAACAAATGACCACCCCTTTATATAGAAGTGGAGATACAAGAATTCGAAGAGGGTGTTCACAAATCGACGTAATCTAATTAATTATAATGTCCCTTTAAGTTTCCAACTGTTCGACTCCATTGAACACCATACATTGTAGCCATTGGGTGGCGCCAAGTGTCATGACCAATCAAATCCAAAGCTTAATTTATTCATCTTTTTCTGCATTAAAACATCAAAGTTAAGCATATATAATAAAATATTAATTAACTAAAATAATAAAGTAAAATATTACTTAATTAATAATGTTTATGCCCGGGAATTGTACGAAGGTATGTTAAAAGCATGGGTGCGTATTATGTGTTGCAAACGCTTAACACTTCCCGATTCGTTGCTACGAAGCGGCTACAGCTGATGAACTTTGGCGAAACTCAATTCGGGTTTCTGAGACCACTCCTGTGTCTTCACGTTTCACCTCATGGCGACACTGGAAACGACCGGTGTTCGATTGGAAAAAAATAACAGAGAATTTCACAATCGATAGCTTGCTAGCAGAATTCCGACGATGGTAGGAGTCTTCGGCGATAAAACTCGGTTAGGGATGACTAGCCGACGTGACGGAAATTAGACCGGTGGCGAGTGTATGACTGAAGATGGTACTGGTCAACCGGAGCACTCTCTGGAAGATGGCTGTTTTCTCTACTATTCCCCTTGCTCTGGGCAACGTCTTCTTTGACTCCGGTGGGCAGGGGCATGGCGACATGGGTACTTTTTCTCAGTTGGGTACTGGAAAACGTCCTTCCCTTGGCAAGTGGAGATGGTGATGGGCTGCCGGCAATCAGTGATGGATAGCAGCAAGAATTCCTCTAGTACGTCCCTTGTTTTACCTGCAAAAGAAAAACTTCCCTTTCAGGTAGATCCGATGCAGCAAGGCTGTGACCTTCGGGCGTCGGCGACGACTTCGGCATAGTCAGAGCGCTTTCCGTGGTGGATAATAGCAGAACCTCCTTCTCAATGAGGTAGGGCTCCACGACGATGTCCAGCGATCGGCAAAGCAGCAACAGGGAAACTCAAACCTGCAGGAGACCTTGCGAAGCTTTGCTCTGGCGAAGGCTTGTCAAAGGCGGCAACTTGGAGCGACTGGGCTGACGGTAAACTCCTCAAAAGCTCCCAATAGGCGGGCGATGACTTGGACTCCTCTGTTTGTCACGCAGGAACAATGCTCCAAGACAGGCCGGAGCTTCACGGATGTTGGATATGTAGCAGTGACCACGGCAGCAGCGCGGCCCTGGTGATGGCTCACTCGTGACAATCAAGCAGGGCTGTGAGGATGTGGCGAACTATTGCAAAATCCGTCGGCAAAGTACTTCACGTCCACAGCAGCAACATGGCAGTAATTGGAAGGCAACCTTTGCCCCTGGTTCCAACGTCTGGCAGGCACTTCCTCCCTTCGGTGGCTGAATCTCGACCGATCCAGAGAAGGGTAGCAAGGAGTAGTCCTACGGGTTTTTCCTTTCTCCTACAATCAACTTTTGCTTCCTCGGGCGAGAAAGATCTTGACTAGGTGATATTGGGGGCTCTCTAAGGTGGGTCACCGGAGATGAATCTTTAGTGAGGGGCTACTCCCTTTTTTCTTCCTTCGTGCTTCTTTCTTCTATTCTTTTTCTTTCAGCGTATGAGCCTCCCTTTCAACCTTACCACTTGTGTGTTTATATAGGCATTCGAAGAATTGTTCAATTCCACCATTTAAGTGCAGGGAATTATAGCACATCCCAACTTTTTGTAGAAATTCCCTCCTTCCATCTTGGAACAGCACGAACTAGTTCTCTTGTAATCTCTTCTGGCAGTTTAGAGGAGCATAAACCAATTCTCTAGAGTTTATTACATCAATAAATAAGTTTAAATTTTAAAAATTATATACATGATCAGATAAATATAAATGTTTTTTAGATAAATATAAATATTTTCCGGATAAATATGTACAAACTTTAGCCCCCTTGCCAATTTTTCGCAAACTTGGAAAGAAGAATCGGCGAAAATATAGTTTGCTTTTTCTTTTCTTTTGCTTTTTTTGCATTTTCTCCTTTTTTTCGTTTTTCGATGAATAATATTTTGCTCTCAAGTTAGGATGACCCCTTCTGGGTCACTGTGTGATAACTGCCCATTATTTTGATTTAGGAGAGTGACTTCTTTGCTCGACAACCATGGTCTCCAAATCCATATTTCTTTCCTTTTACTTTTTAGATTTGGATAGCAATGGGGGAATGACAATTTCGTTTCTACTCCCAGCTGTGACTTCTCTTTCTTAGCATCCAGCTTCTCTGGCGAGAAGATCTCATGATGTCTTCTTTTCCTTCTATGATATGGAGGAGACCTTGTTCTTTTGTGATGCCTCGTACTAATTGTTCAGCTGTTGGCTATCTCTTTTAAACCTTTTAGGAGTAGTAATTTCGATTGACGACCCACTTCTTGTCCAATGTCAAGTTGGATGGTGATCTTGATTTCTTCGGTAATACAAAGAAATGAAGGTGAGAAGTTGATATTGTGTTTGTGTTTAACTCCTCTTGCTCTTCGATTATATTTGTCAAGTCTTCATTGCTAGCAATTGTGATCAGGGTACTTCAAGCTTTCACCTGGTAGCTGACACTTGATCATGAATGGGCTGCTAGTAGAAAATGTGCTCTTCATTCGGGTAATAATACTTGAATAAGAACAATCACTGATCCACTAAAACAAGTCGTGTGTTTCCTCCAATGTAATGTCTCTTCCTTCCTTGGATTGCTATCTTTCCACCAGTAACTGCAAATCAGCTGAAGTTTTGTCTTTCCATATTGCATTGAATCCTTCAATTTAACTTCTTCTTGAGTCGAAGATGTTTGAATAACAAGCTGATCTTCTATCTTGTCTTTATCGAGCTCCTTTCCTTTGCAGAGTCTTATTTTTTGATTCTTTAGTGGAAACAAGTGGCATTTCCATGTCGTTGACCTTAACCATCAGGGCATCCATTTTCTCATTTTCCCTTCCTTCATCTAGCTTTTCTATTCTCTTTTGAGACTTCATTAGTGAAGATGAGTGGCTCACTGCCATCACATTGGCAGTTGAAGTTTTGTACTTTACATTACCTTTGTCAAGTAACTCTTGGCTCTTCTCCATCATGTCTTGACATTTCACCATAGAATGACCTAACCTTTGGTGAAATAGTACCTATAAACTTCCACATTTCTTTGTGTATGAGGAACTCAAATTGAGAGTTGTCAGGATCCACCATTCGGGATTGGAACAGCCCGCTCACTAATCTAGAGCTCGCTTTGACTAGCATGTGTACCGGCCATGGTACATCCGAGTCAGTTTTCCCATTTCTCGTCTCATTGAAAACTTGATAAAACTATATATAGGTATCAGAAGGGACTTATATAATATGCCCGAAGGTGAATGCGGTGGATCTTATTTTCGAAATCAAACTTGAGGGATCTCATCCACGAGGGTTATTAATCATGAGAATAGGTTGATTAAATGACCCGGGTTAAGTGAGATCCGATAAAACTCCACTTAACCTATCCAGTAAATAATAAAATAATACACAACATAGAATAGAGAGTAAAATAGGGAACGAATCCTAAACGGACCTGGCAGAAG